>JAPDSC010028613.1:0-10337 GCA_026290005.1 Latrodectus geometricus
GTAAAAAAATGAAATTTCTTATTTTGAAATTATTAAAAATGCTGAAGGTTATTTAATTAGTTTTTATTTTCTTTGTTATTAGAAATGAAATTATTAATTTGCTTTAACTTTATTCTCAAAGAATATTTAATTTACAATTCAAGTTCAATTTTATTATCTGTTTTATTAAACTAATTTAAATTACTTTTTGAAACTTGATCCATTATATTTTTTCTAATTATGAAGAGGTTAAAATTGTCATTGTAATTTATTCTGAATATTACAAGATTTATTTATTTCTTAAATTTGTCTTTTTAGAGATTACTAAAAAAGTGACTCATTTTACTTGGGAACTTCTGATAAGTGAACGTGATTATGAGGATTATTATGATTATGAATGTTTTAATTCTATTATCAGTAAAACATTGTTTATGGTTTTATTTATTTTTTTAGGCATACAGTTTGTATGATTTTAATAGATTCAATTGAAATATATAAAAATATTAGTTAAAATAAAAATAATAGTTTCTAATTTTAGAATATTCATGTTTTTAAACTCCTGTATGGAGAAAAGAAAGAAGCATATGTCTCTTGCCTACCTTCGAGGCAAGTTAAAGAAAAAACACATTGGTGTATTTTAATGAATATAAAATATGCAGAGAAGTTAGAACTGAAGGAAGATGACAAGGTAATTTGATTTTTGTCCATTCTTGGTTTAAATTAGTAAAATAAACACTCAATCATTTTGTTACTAATTAATTTTTATATTATTTATTTGCTGGTATTAAATGTTAATAAATTGTTTTAAATTTTTTTTTTTTTTTTTTTTTTTTTTTTGCATTGCTTAGTCAAATCTTCATTGCATGTTAATAGGCTCTCATGATATTTAAAATATATTGAAATGATATAAAGCACATCAAAATGTACAAGCTCATTTAATAGGTAAATCAAAAAGGATTTACAAAAGAAATTAAGGCCTTATTTTTTGTTTCAGCTAAAATAATAAAACAACATTGACAAATTCAGAAATTCATTTTCTTTTATTTTGTTGATAATTAGAAAGTCAGTGTAAAAATTATTTGAATGTCTTAATATGATATGTAGATTTCTTTGAAATACATTTTCCACTGTTAAACAATGAATTAAAACTTGATTTTACCATTTTGATTCAGAAGAAATTGTTAATTCAATACTGTTTCAAATTTATAAACATTATTTGTATATGTCTTAAAATATCTCAGACAGATCGGAAATCCAGATTTTCTGTTAAAATTTGGAAATTTAGGGGTATTCTACATTAAAAACAGCATTTCTAATAATTTGTCAATTTGGTGACTTTTTGGCAAGATTTTTGGTTACTTGGAGAGAAATACATACTTCTGGAAAAATCCATCATCGAAGCTCTAGGACAATATTAATTGAAATAGCCTAGAACCTTCCAAAATCTTGTCAAAACTCACCAAGATTTTCATGCTAAGTTGGGTTTAAACACCACCTCCTGACATAAAAGCTGTCAGTTTGTGAAGATTATCAGTCTTAAATGCTAAACTAGGCTATTGTCTAAGCTAAGCTATTGTCTGTCTATGGTATTAGAGACTTCTATGTTTGGAAGCTGTATTAACTGAATTAAAGCTGTTTCTTCAACTGGAATTTTCTGTATCTTGTTGAATTTGGTGCAAATAAAAGTCTTGATTTTTACGAGATTGTTCTATCGACTCTCAACCAACATGAACTCTGAAGTGTGGTACAACATTTTTTTTAAAATTTTTATATATGTGACATTTTTTACTGTTTTCAATCATACATATAAATATTTGGATTAATTAACTCCCTTTTTGAAAGCTAATGCAAACTTGTCAATTTTTTACCTATTTTAAAATTTAATTTCATTAAATTTATTGTATTGAAATTTTATGTAAATTTAAATGCTTAAATAGTGCTTATTTAAATTTATGCATATTTATATACATTAATAGTAATGACTATACACTTTGATTTTTATAGAAGTAAGCTAATATTTTATATGATGTAATCATGCATGTGTATATTTTATTTGAATAATAAAATGATTGAAGAAATTGATAATATAATCAGTGATTAACTTTCAAGTATCATGAAATTTGATCAGAAAAATTTAATTAGTTTATATTTTTTTACAATAGTTGTTAATAAAAAGTGTTTAAATAATTTTTGCTTTTTGAAACTAAATTCAGAAATATAAAGATTACTGTTAACACTAATGTGCAAATCATATACACCAAAATAATGTTTTTTTTTTTTTATATAAATATTATATCAAATTATTTTAAAGTATTTCAAATTTTTAAGATTTTGAAATAAATTAGTTTTTATTTATAAGTTTTTATTGAACATTGAATAAAAATTAACTTCTATTTTCTCTAAATTTTGAAATTAAACTAAAGAATAGAAACTAATTTTTATTCAGTAGAATATGATATTAATAAATCATTCACAACTTGGGATAGCTTTATTATTAAAATTTATATCTTCACAATCAGGAATCGGCATATGTACTAAAATGTATATTTCTTCCATTAATTTGTAATTAGTTTTTAATTTCTAAAGCTGCACTATGAAATTAACCTTTTGAGTCCGGCATCACCATTTCAAGAAACTGCTCCTACATTGGTGTGAAAATACATTTCCTACCCTCCTGATAGAAAGAACAGGATCATTTCTGCCTTATTTAAGGGTTGAAGATTTTGCCATAAATAGTCTTTATCATTTAAGGGTGATAGCCAATGTGTCCTGAATCTGCTGTAATTTTGATGAAAATGTAAAAGGGTTTAATATAAAAACATCGAAAACCAATCAACTTTTTTCCATTTGTTGTTTAACATCAGATTAAGAGGTGTTACAAAAATTTTAAGATATATACTTGTGCGTATGTAGAACAAATATAGTTTATTTCTAAATTATGATATGGTATATATTAATTTATTACAAAGAATTTTCTAAAATTATTGTTTAGATTAATTATATAAATTTCATCGATTTATTTGATTCTTAACAATCAAAAGACGTGTTTAAAATAACATATTTTTTAAAGTAACAAAATTTAATTGGTCATAAGGACTAATAAGCAATAAAATAATTGAATATGTTAACAAACAATTCCAAAAATAGCATACCGCAGATATTAAAAAATGCAAATAAATATATTTTAAACAAATTAATTTTGTTCTTAAGTGAATACATATACATTATTGAAGTTGTATTTATAAAAGATCTGTATATTAACAACTTTAATGATATTTGTTTTCTTTTGTTATAATTTATTTTTATATTCATCAGATTAAAATATATGCTCTTATATTTCAATCCGATGAATATCTTTTTCTTTTGAGATAAATGCTTAAAACTGGGATTGTGTCTTTTCTGTGTTTCTGTGACTAGGTATGAAACGTTTTATACAATAAATGTTAGGGGATCAATCTTGAATTGAACTGATCTCTACTTTAATATATAATATTCAGGTCAATTATTTTTAAAGTTGTTTTAGTCATATAAATAATGTTAAAATTCTATGCATTTTTCAATGAATGGGACCTTGAAAACTGTTCATTCAAAAATCAATCAATAAAAAAAAAATCATTATTTAAATTTTGCACAGAGATTAAAACTGCATTGTAAATAGACTCACGACTATAAGCTAAACTTAAGCATGCACCACATCTCACTTTCTGGAAATACTTTCATTTTAAGTTTTAACTATATCCATTTCTACTCGTATGTTCTTGTTGTGAGATAAAAAAAAAAAAAAAAAAAAAAAAAGCACAAGGTTATCCTGGAATATGTCCATAAACAATAAGCCTTATTTAAATGTCACAAGATAAAAGTCCAGAAAGTTATCTAGCATCTGTTTTGACATACCTGTATACAGGAAAAAAGAAAAATGCTATATTTAATCCTCATTGCTTACTAGCGAGTAAGATCAAATCAGATATAGTCCATCTCAAAGAGGAATTTCCTAATACAAGATCACAATTAGTTATTTGTGAAGATACATTTAATTATTTCATTTTAAAAGTTGGGAAACGAACAAAAGTTCTATTATAATGAGATTTGTTTCTTAATGAAAATGTTTCTAAGAAATTAGGAAAAAAAATTATACAGAAACATCTTAATGATCATAAATTACTCCATTAGAATTAAATATGAAATTTAATTTTTTTTTATTAAAATAATGAATGTATAAGTTAGAACAAAGTCATCAAATCAATAACTTTTTTCTTTTCACAAATATAATTATTTATTAGTTTGTATAATAATATTACAAATGTAAATAAAGGACAATGGATTTTGTATTAACCCTTTGAATTGGGACTTTTCTGACATGTATTTTTTCATGTGAAAATAATTTTAAGAATAATTTAATATTGTATTAAAAGTTCGATATCTAAATTGATTAAATATCAGTCTAAAACCAGCAATTTTGATCAAGATTAGATCAAAGTTAATCATGTTGTTAGGGATTATAATTGTTGAAAATGTAAGGACTAATGTATTACTTTTCCAGAATATTATAAAATTCAGAAAGAATTGACCAATGCAAGTGCTAACTTACAAATCTATTCATAATTAAAAATTGCGAATGGTTCAGACATTGCATCTAAGATTCACAAACTCTTATAAATATGAAATTATGTTATTGAAGGACATAATCAACAGATTATTATTGAATTCCTGTTTATAATTAAAAATAAAAATATTCTGTGCTTGAGTAAGAATGTATGCTGTTACACTAATACATTATATATATATATATATATATATATATATATATATATATATATATATATATATATATATATATATATATATAAAACTTATACACATCCTATGTATGTGAGGCATACCTATTTGTTTCATCTGGAATAAAATCTAAAATATCTTCCAAAAAAAAATAAATAAATAAATTCATACTCAATAACTAAATCATTTATTTGTTAAATATTTAAGTCTCCTATTTGATAAAATTGTGTGCTTGTCATTTTTTTCATCATTACATCAATCAAAATTAAATAATAATCTTCATTACTGTCATCAAGAAATCCACTATCATTGAATTCAGATTCAATCACCTCATCTAGAATGACTATCTGCAATTTTCTTATTCTAATTCATCCAATAACTTTTTAATTTCTTCATCAGTCAAATCCTTATGATGTGAAACCATCGAAAGTAATTTGCTAAAGTGAGGATGAATATGGTTTCCTTTTAAAAAGAGCCAATAAATCCATTTTTTGCCAAAATTCTCTGTTCTGACAATTTTCCAGATTATATGATTTTCAGTCACAAAAGAACAGCAATTAATTCTCCCTCAACTGCCTGAAGAAATCTGAGTGGGAAAAGCTTGAACATTAGAAAGGAAGAAAAAAATCCATGGTACAACTGCTTTACCTCAGCTGTCTTTTGAGGCATGACTGTTGTACCTCTGGAATGAAAAGGTTAAATAATGCATTATTGCATATAATTGCAGACTATTTGTCACCATCAATGAGATCAGTGTAGCATAACATAGATTATTGTCAAATAATCTGTATTATGGTACACAATTCTCTCAGTGCTGTTTACACAGATCAAAATGTCTTTCCATTAGTCCAAAAAGAAATTTCATTAATTGTAATTATTCCTTAATTGTTTATTAATAATTGTTATTAAAAATAAGCTTAGAAAGCAAAATACAATCCTCTTTTATTTTATGAGAATTTATCTTTAAAGGTATTTATATCTCATTTGTTTGCCTCAATCATTGAACTTTAATTATATTAGATTTTTACATGAAATTCTTAAAATTGTACAGCAGAAAAGAAAGGAAGTATTTGCAGACTGTCACCATCAATGAAACCATTGATTTCACAATCAGTATTATATTACACAATTGTCTCAATATTATTTACTTAGATCTAATGTTCTTCCATTAGCCCAAAAGGAAATTTGAATAATTGTTATTAATCATTAATTGTTTTTATTGATTTACATGATTTTTATATTTATCTTTAGGTTGTTCTTCAGCACATAAAATCCAGTCTGTCAAATGTCCAAGAAATTACTTTTGAACCTTTAACTTCTGATGATTGGGAAATATTGGTATGTAAACATTTTTAATTTATAACTTCCCATTAAAAATTGAGATGTATAATGTGAGATATAAATAAGTGTATTAAAATTGGAAAAATGTGCATTTTATGTTTACAAAAACTTTTGTACTGCAAGACTATATCTGGGGTTAGTATTGCTCTAATATTTTTTAAACTCTTTCTCTTTTTTTTTTTTAAAAAAAAAAAAAAAAAGAAAATTAGACTTGAAATTTCATAAATTTTTGTTAAAATATTTACAAATTAATATAAAATTGGATTAATTTATTTTCATTATTAGTGATTTGTACAACTTAATACTTATGATAGATAGTTTTTGCCCATAAAAACTTTTTCCCAGCATTTTGAACATCATTGATTTGTGAAAAGGTAAGTGCATATTTGCATATAAAGATTCATGAATACAATGGAAATACATAAACAATTTGTATAGTTTATATATTTCCTTTTTTAAATTGTTAATATATTAATCTAAATGGAAAGCTGATCTTTTATATCCATTTACATCTTCTTTTAATTGAGTTTAATATTGTCAACAATGACTGTTAAACATTTTTTTATTAATGAATAATAATACAGGATTTTTCAATGTGAATACATCATTTTAAAATTGTGCAAATAGTTATGAGTTTTTTCCCATGGACTTCATCCTTCAAATTAAATGCTCATAATAAAATAAAATTGATATGAGTGGAATTTGGAAATTTCATTTAAAAATAAAATTTATGTAATAATAGAATAATATCATAAATATTGGCTTAGTAAATATTGAAGAGTTATTATTTGTTACTGTGGCTCTTATTTTTCAAAGCCTGATAAAATTATATTAAGAATAATAAATAAAACTTCTACATAAATTACTATAACTTAGTGAATGTTCGTCAAAATTTTGCTTACAACAAATAGTGAGCTGTGTAAACAAAATTATCTACCATTATTATCATTTTTATGACTTGAAGAAACTTTATATGAGCATGGTTTTATTTTTCACATAAAAGGCCTTTTGTTAACTGTGAAAAGTTATTTAGTGATATGAAGGACTACAATATTTCTTTGTGAATATTTTCGAAATACATTGTTGAAGTTCTTAAATAATCAAAGACAGTATTTCCAAATAGATATCTTTGAATTGAAATATTTGAAAATCTCTAAATATTTTATATTTCTGCATTTTTCTTAAAATTTTTTAATTATTTTTACTTTTAATTAAAAAACCGAACTACAAATACAAGAAACTAAATGAAATTGTTTGTAGCAATTTGCATAAATTTTTAAATCCAGAAGAAATAAGGAAATGAAAGTGTAAAATTATTACAAGTTACAATTGGTTAGAGCCATCAAGATTGAAATATGCTACATTTCAAAGTCATATTAAAAATGCTTTTACAGCAATTTTAAGTGTCAGGAGTTGTTACTTACTAACTTCCTAATATCCGAACCTAAAATTTTCTTTTAAAATGCCTATTACTTATTCAATGACTAAAAAAAGTCAATTGCTTCTTATATTTATAACCGATTTATATTTATATTTAAAGAATTTCAGTGTGTTTGTCTCCTTACAGGAATGAAGAATTCAAAGTTAATTCAGTAGATTGATTTAATTCATTCCAGGTGTAAATAAAGTTTCTGCTGTATAGACAAAATGTTCAAAGACTATACTTTATGCATGTGAAAATATGACTATGTTTATAGATGCAAGTCATTGTGATCAAGATGTAATATAATCAAGTGTGATGTAATTTTTACATATAAAAAATAATGGAGCTATGCTTATTATATAATTTTTTCCAAAGTTTCTATGCATATCTTTGGGAAAAGTTTTTTGCAAACAATTCTACAAAATTCTACTAAAAGAGAAAGAAGAGAACTAAATAATATTTACATACTTTGGTGATCAGATAAGAACTGGTATTTTCATCATGGTATGGCCATTGGCATGTGCACATAATGGTTAGCATATCATTAACAAACATGAAGACTATTTCATTAATTCTAGCTAACTAAAAATTAATACATTTTATTAAAAAAATCTCGAGTAGAATATATGAGAAACTCAAAATAAAGCTGGAGCAATTTTTCATCATTGTTAAAATAACTGAATCTGTAGAAAAGATGAATGAACTTTAAAAATTTTTGAAAATCATTGTGTCTCTGAAATGTTTTTGTATGATGTAACAAATTAAAATAGATATCATTGATACTTTTATCATCACTAATGTGAACATAATATTTTGTTGAATTTTATTTGATTGTGTTAAAATATCAAAACAATAAATTAGGCTAATATTGCTTACTGTTAATGCAGATTGCATCTGGAAATATTAAAAAAATATTTATTAAATCAATAAATCTGCTGAATAATTTGTTGCTAATAAAATTATCAAATTTTTGTTAAATAAAGGGATTTTTAATTCTTAAATGTGATTTGTTTTAAAAATATTTTGTTACTTTTTAACAGGTTAAGTTTGTGATGCAAAGTTTTAATTAAATAAGAATGATTTGTTTTTATATAATAGTGTAAATATGTTTTAATATTTTTCAAATTTATATCCTAAGTTTTTATTTAATAAAAAAAAATATCCTAAAAACAATTCCTATTATATCTATACATTATGAACTTATTAATAAGAAATAAGTGAATCGTTTTATTTGTTTCATGAATATTTTATTTTACTATTGAATATTTTCTGCATTTTAAGTCATGATTTTCAGGTTGTAAAATGTGGTAGGTTCTTCAAATTATATTTATTCTTAGTTTCCTTATTACAATAACAAAGAATAAGATAGAATTTCTTTAATTCTATCTTATTCTTTGTTAATAAGATCCAACCTTTATTTTTCTGATTTTTAATTTATTATTTCTATATATTTTTGTAATTAGATTTTTAATCAAATAACATACTATTCTTTGTTAATACCTATATATTTTAAATATGTATTGCTTACATATATATAAATATGTAAAAATGTAATATTAACTTTTTTAAATACCTTTAAAAAGGATTTTTGAGTTGTGTAATTTATAGTTTGTGTTAATTTACTTTTCCTCAAATTAAGAAATATTTTTAAAGAAATTTTAAAACTTGTAGTGTTAGTTAAACTATCTAAATCTAATAACTAGAATATAATTTTTGTGTGGAGTAGTATTCACCTGCATTTTAAAGTAAAAACATAAGTTTACATAATATTTTGTTTGAAATTTATTTGATTATAATATAGCAAAAGAAAAATTTATAAAATTTGAAATATTGGTTTTTCTAATTTTTATATGAGACAGTTTCATTATGTATAGTTCTGGATTAAATTCCTGTAGTGATATTTTACAAATATTCATAACTAAACAAAAACACTTTTGGCTGTCTTTACAAAACCTTTATTCATTTTGAAAGGGGATAGATTTTAGATTGTATGCAGTAATATCTTTCTATGTAAACAATTAAGCTTTTGATATGCCAATAATGATTATAATTTGCTCTGCAGCTTAAGTTTTAATGAAATCAGAAGGAAAAATATATATGAAATAATAAAATTCCTTCTTATGGATTTTTCAAAACAAATTTAAAATTGATTAAAATTCTTTATAATTGCTTATAATCAATTATTTCAATAAAAAATACATAATTTAGTTTTTTGTTTTTGTATTATGGATTTTTTATTGTTTATAATATTTATTTATTGAAGGCATTTCCTTTTTCTTAGGAATTAAATGCTAATACTATTGAAAAAGAAGTAATGAATCAAATTCGTATAGTTTGGATAAATCAGAGTTTTCCATTGTGGGTGAACAGTAGTGTAATTTTTGTTAAAGTTGGTAAGTTGGAATTTTTAATAATTAATTACTTGTTAATCCAAGTAATTAATCTATTAAATAAAATCTATTCATTAAAAATACAAAGTTCTATTAATTCCTTGAAAACCTTTAAAACTTTTTTAAGAAATATTTTGTTTAAAAATTATCAATGTCATCTTTAAATTTTTTTTTATCATGTAAAAATGGATTATGCAAACAATTTGTTTTTCACTGGTAAACATTCATCTTTTTTAATATTGAAATATTTTAAAATAATTTTCCAATTGTTTCTTTGTTTATAGATATGTTGTTTCATTGAAAATAATGTAGTATTTATATTGCACTGTTCAATTGCAGATCACTGCACTATTTTTTTAATGTTTTAAATATTATCATATTTGAATATATATATATATATATATATATATATATATATATATATATAT
>JAPDSC010028620.1:0-30821 GCA_026290005.1 Latrodectus geometricus
TCAGTGCTCTAAATACATCACTCTTACGAAATCTCGAAATAGTTCTTGTCCCCTCCTACCACCTTCCAGAGAACAACAAGAGGGCGGAATCAACAAGTTCTTGCGTCAGAATGCGTCACCAACACACTTTAGACCTTAGTCGCCATGCCAACAGAGGATCCCAATTCACATTCGACAATTGTCTTCTTTCCCAATATCAAGAAAACAAACACCTGTTGGACGCATTTCAGAATGATGTAATGGAACATGCATCATGTCCCTGTTTGGAATACTTTTAATACTTTTTGACGCGCTTGAATAGCAGCAAGGTATTTCTCAACTTGTACAGTTTTAGATAACCCCAAAAAGATTCAAATTATTTATTTATATCATTTAAATTTACAATACACATCAAAACAAGAGACATATTTTACTTGCTACACATATTTTAGCTAATGTCTTGTTTTATGAAAATGACAAATGTAGTGCTTGATCAGGTTTTTTAAGGATATTTCTTATCTTGCTATTATATATATTTTGGACTCCTCCTAAAGCCTGTGTATTTGGAATCAATTTTGCGAATAATTATTCATTGTTTTAGAATCACCCAAGCAAAAATTAAATATAATACGGGAAGATACACCCTACAAACAGATTAATGGAATTTTAATCTACTGAAAAATAATTAAATATACATATGACTAACAATTATAACTTGATCATGCACGATAAAAATCCAAGAAGGAGATGTAGTTTTCCAGTATAAATTTACAGAAATATAACTAAAATATATTAAAATGCTAAAATATATATATGGTTATAAGCAGGCCAAAATAATGAACGTCATTATAAGCAGGCCAAAATAATGCTTGATTTCACAATGACGAATCATTGTGAAACCAAGCAGTAGATTATTTTCTAATGCTATCTACCAATTGAAAAAATTCAGAAATTTTTATTTTATTATTTAATTTTGATGGAAATTTCAAAAAATTTCACGAATTTAAAATAATGAATTTTGTAATTCAATCACACACAAGTACTTTTTTTTCTCTATGCTGAAAATGCTCATTTAAAAAAAATAAATAAAAAAACTAAAAAAAAGAAAGAAAGAAATTAATGTGCAGTGTGGTATGAGATCTCGCAAGCAAATTTTAATAATTAAATTTTCTGTCACAGAATATTTATAAAACATTGACAATTGCCTCGACATGTACAGAACAATACCGAAGATTCTTTATGTATTTTTGGAGATTCATGATACACTGACTGTTTACAATATTGTTTTCTTCAACAAAGTGAGGTCTAGAAGATTGACTATATACGGCCTTGTACCGCACTTTCGAATCGAAAAATGCACATTATATAAAGTAAAGAGAGAAAATTGGAAATCTTTAATGATATTTTCAAACTGGATGCTTATTACAGATTGATAGGTCAACGTTGAGGTTTGATAAGCCAAAGTTGAGGATTGATTTGCTGCCTCCCTTTAAAATTTTTATATCACTTCCAATAACTAAAGATTTATAAGCAAAGAGAGAAAGATGGAAATATTTAATGATATTTTCAAACTGGATGTGCTTATTACAGATTGATAGGTCAACGTTGAGGTTTGATAAGCCAAAGTTGAGGATTGATTTGCTGCCTCCCTTTAAAATTTTCCCATCAATTCAAATTACTAAAGATTTACATTTAACAAGTAAAGAGAGAAAGTTGGAAATCTTTAATGATATTTTCAAGCTAGATGTTTATTACAGATTGATAGATAAACGTTGAGGTTTGATAAGCCAAATTTGAAGACTGATTTGTTGCCTCCCTTTAAAATTTTTCCATCAAATCAAATAACTAAAGTTTTAAATTTAAATTGTTTTGGTATATTAGTGTTTTAAAAATTTTCATCTGCATGAATAATTTAGGATGGATATTTAAAATCTAAATGTTTTCTTATTTTAAATTACACTAGTTACAGTAATGCGTAAAAATTGAATAATAGATTAAAAAAATTATATTATTTTTTTAATTTTCTGAATTTATTATTCAAAGAATTGTTCTCAGACAATTTATTAAGATATACTCAAAATCTTTTCTAAAGAATTAATTGCCAAGAGAAATGGAAAACATTTCTTGAATTTTTCATTCCAGCTGTGAGGATTTGTTCGTAGTTAATTTATAAACATATAAATAGTTTTTCAATTTTCCCCTATGAGTGATTCATATATGCTTCAGCCTTTTAGATACTAGAAATGGAGTTCTAAATGTAAAAATGAATCTTACATTTTATAAAATTACTAACTAAAAAGCTTTCAAATCAGGGTCAGGAGAAAGCAGGCTATCGAAATTTACTGCTATCTGGATCTTAAATTGATGCCACTTCAATGTCATATTATAACATTCGATTAAATCTTATTAGAAAACTTATGTGCAATTCTTGGCAACAACAAAAGAGATCTGTGGAGATTTGAATGGGTATAATATGGAATTTTAGCTCTGAAATTTTTTAATATTGCTTTAATTAACTTATTTTTAGCATAAGTTTAAAATTTCCCACAGACAGGAATTTGAAATCTCATAAAAATATTAAGTGTTCTCACCTATAACTATCATTAACAACTTTGGTATATTTTCATTTTTGACACTCGGGAAAAGGAAATTTCACAATATTAAAATGTCATAATTATAAAACTCATTTTTATTTAAATATTTTATGAATATTTTAGCTGTGTAATTATTTTATATTAGTGTAAAATTTAAATTTTTTATTTAATGCAGATCAAAAATTTATATTTGAGTAAACAAAAGTTTTGTTTGCTATGTAAGCCACATTGCTTGTTATTAATGTGCGATAATGTTGTACCTATTGAGAAAAGTTACAAGTTTCAAACAATATTTAATATCGTTACTTTTATAAAAGAAGAATATATTGGAAAAATAAAAGATAATTCCATTTTTAGGTAATAAAAAACATTTCACTACACATCTATAACCAAGTGGTTTTAATTATGAACATTGAATAAAATAGCAAAGCAAAAGAAAATTATATTTTATCTAAAATGTTTTGTAGTTTAAGCAACTTTTTTTATTTTTTATACTTTTATTAAATTAAAAAAAAATCTAACATATAGTTGTTAATTTACTCAAATTACTAAACATGATACCTTGTAAATTAAGCGAATTAGCAACTTCATAATGTACAATTTTGGACAGATATTAATAATTTTAGTTATGGAGTAAAAAATCTCTAAATTGAATAAGCCATTAGATAACTTACTTTTATTTTCAATAAAAAAGATAAACAAATTATGGAAACTTTCCAAGTTTTCAAAGAGAGCTTTCCAAGTGGGTCAAAACTTTAAAATAAATGATGGGAGGAAAAATTACGTATTTATTATATTATTAACGTGAATGATTAAATAAATAAAGTCGTTTTCACGTCAAATAAATTGCTAAAATGCATTTGCAGAATACGTAAAATTGTTTCGGTGGCTTGAAGAAATCCTTCAATCTATTTTAGCGCACAACATTCAGAAAAGTCACAAGAAAAGAATAATTGTTAAGTGTATGTATAAAGTAATGTTTAAAACATGAAGTTTAAACATTACTTTCATCCAAAATTTTAGACACAATAAATCTTAAAATATATATTAGAATTTATCAGAGCATGTAATCGCAATTTTAAAACGATTGAAACTTTCCATTTTATTTTTATTTTTGTGTTTTAAGTAATCACATAAAATATAAATTTTTTAAACATACAGTGCCTGTTATCAAATTGATAATTTAACACTTAGTAAGGAAAAACTTAATAACTGAAATTTATTGTGGAATATTTTTTTATACCCACTATGTATTATTGATTTCTAAGAGGATTTTTACAGACAGTTATCTGTACTCAGATATGTAACAAAAAAGGAAAAATAGTCCTACGAAGCCATTCCTATAGAGTTAGAAATAGAACCTGTTGTTCAACAACGGTTGTTATGGTACTCAGAAACTTCCAGTCCAAAATGCGCAATCCTACTATTTGATCACTGAGTGCTTTAAACTAATGATTTAATTTAAACTATATTCTATGGTATATTTACTTGAAGAATAGTTCTTCATAAATTAGAGAATTATAGCGTTTTCTCACAGATGTTTTCCAGCACTCAGAAATAACTTAATGGTTCTTCCTTCATTTTGTTAAATGCTAGCTCACTTTTCTTCTCAGCCATCATTGTGAACTTAGCCCTAATGGTTGAGCTTTATCAGGATACCACACTAATATCAGGCGTTATTATTAAAATACAAGACATTTTACAAACATTCAAAAAAAGGCGGACAATGCACAGCAGTTAACGTAAAATATAGTATCATGAAAATAAATTTTGGAACAGAAAATTTTTTAAGCCCATAAAATATAATAAAATCGATACTGTCTGTATGAAACACAATTTTTACAGAATATATTGTTGATCCTCAAAAGTGTAATATCAAAAAAATGGCAAAAGATGTCAAAGTCATATTTATTTTAGAGATTAAACATAGTAAAATGTTAGTTGATTGAAAATTTGTCGTTTGTGTAATGGAAACAACAATAAAGTTAATTATTGTCACCTCTAAGACTTCAATAAACACTGTTACAACCCACTGAATACTTTGATCAGTCATTATTTTTGATAGAGAAAGACAAGCTATGCTGCTCGGATATTTGTGAAATTTCATTCGATGTACAAAGAACCAGAAAAAAATTGGTACATTTATCTAATATCGCGTAGGGCCGTCACGAGTATCCAATCATAAACATCCCAATGGCGGTATCAGAATCCAGGTGAGGCATAAAACATCATGCAGTATAATCGTATATGAGCTTTTGACTCCAAAAACCCATATCAACAATGGACTGTTGGAGTGTTGGCTCACGGACATTTACAGCATTAAAAGCTTCAGTAATGTGAGGAAATGCTACATGTTTGTGTAGCATGCTTTGCCTGTTTGCGGATGACACTGCCATTCTCTCCACTAATATGCATTTTAATAAAATACATGAAAATCTCACAGAACACTTGACGGTCATAGAGGGATGGCTTCAAACGCGGAAAATAAAACTGAATATCAACAAAACCCAAGCTATAATGTTTACCAGAGAAAAGACCCGCCCTCCCCAAATTAATCTAGGTGGAGTAACAATCCCGTGGATAAACAAAGTAGTCTATCTCGGCCTAACACTGGACAATAGACTTACGTGGAAAGCCCACATTAATAAAATAAAAAATAAACTTATTTTAGCAAAAACAACACTATACCCTCTCATTTCTCATAATTCTAAGCTCTCATTGTTCAACAAACTAATGGTTTATAAAGCCTACTTGCGTCCAATAATGACCTATGCAGCCCCAATCTGGGGTGGAGCTGCAATTACAAATATTAATGAACTTGAGGCCCAGCAAAGTAAAATCTTAAGAATGATCTCTCGGGCGGAATACTACTCCAGGAATGAGCTTATAAGGGAAAACCTGGGTGTATTGTCGCTTGAGAGATACATTAAATACCTTGCATTTCGATTCTACGAAAACATTTACAAAATTAATAACCCAGCAATACAAAATATCGAAAACTATAACCCATATGAAATACATAACTTCAACAGGCCGAGATCAATCCTACGTTTAAAACCACTAACAAATAACTCCTCCCACCCACGACGTCTACGAATAGTTTAACATTATATGTAAGTACTTCTGTGTACAAAAGTTCTTGGAATTTTGTAAATATTGTACATAAAACGTTTTGGAACTGTGCTAGTAAATATATTGCTGTACTGTGTTACAAATAACCCCTTGTACTCTTTTGAACCCACATAAATTGCAAACGATAATGTCCCTTGTAAGCACTCTATGTGAACTCAACTCTTTCATTTTTCCTTAAAATTCTAATAAAAAAAAAGGGGAAGGAAAAATTAATCTTTCTCTTTATATATTTATATGAGAAAAATGGATTATTTTATTTTTTTTTCTTTTTTTCTTTTTTTTTTTTTGCATTACTAACTCCTGCATTATAACCAAGATTAACATTTAATCTAGAACCATACTGTAAAATTTTATTGTACATATTTATTCTTCTATTTACTTTTTTCATTTGTACATAAATCCTTTTACTACTTAAGCATTGAAAATACATTGTATCAACATTGTTTTGAGTTATCAATTACATCTTATATATTTTCCTAACATTAGATTATTTGAAATTTATTGGTGTTTTTTAATGTCATGCAAAGTACTGCCATTTAGAGAGCACTTATACTATCTACCCAAACTGTTATGTGATTAATTTTATTATGTAACTTCAATCATTATGCTTTTTCTATATTATTAGGAATAGAAGGTAAATAGCCGGAAGGCTAGACGCCTATCAACATAAAGACCTAAATTGTGTCGCTTAAGACGATACTATTCTTTCAAACTTTTTTTCGATGGCAGCACTATCTGAAATTTCATGCTATACCACAACTAATCCATATTCACGATAATATCTTAAATTATTATATTAAAAAATACAAATTTCATCCTTTCTTTTGGAAATCTGTCTTGTCTCTTATATAATGTCTGTAAAAACCACATTTAAATTGTGATAAGGTTCCATAAAAGGAATATCTATTCTAGCAATTTTTTCTGAAACTCAGTGTCATATAAAGGCATTGTTATCATTGTTATTTCTTTGTATAAAAAAAACTGATAGTTATTTTTATATTTGAATGATTATGAAGTTCTTTTTAAAAGTCACTTTAATTCACAGATGTTTTCATTATTTTGATAACTATCTGTATAATAATTGTTATGAAACAAAGCGCTTATTCTACAATTTTTGTAGCTTAGGACAGATTTTATAGTACCCCACATATTTCAAGACAAAAGTACCCTTTATCATTAACTTTCGCTGATAGGGAATATTTATTTTACGGTTATAAAATTCATTATATTTTTCAAGTATATATTCAAGTATATATACCATGATTTATAGATTAGGTTACAGATTAAAAAATTCAATGAAGATATTTTTCAAATATATATACCATGATATATAGATTAGGTTACAGATTAAAAAATACAATGAAGATGTTTTCTATTAATAATTTGGCCAAGTAAAAGATATATTTCAATTAACTCTTAATAATATTATTGACGGTGAATCGGATGAAATGAAACGTCAATTAGAAGCTCGAAGCCCTGCGTTTTAATAATCAAAAGATATCCAATAAAATATATGACCTATAAATAAATCAAATGTAACTATATCGAAGCTTTCACAAATATCAATGATTTTTTTATGATTTATTTATTTTCCACTTGATCTCCTCTGAAATTTAGTATGTATTTAAAATTTAAGCATCATAGAAAAGCTTAAATTCGTTCTGAGCTTATAGGTAGCGCCATCTTGTGATGAATGGTGGAATGTATTATATGAAACCAAAGAAATGAAATTAAAAAAAAAATTTTTTTTTAACTTTTTCTTAAATTTTATAATTTTTTAATTAAAACGCTTCATTTTTTGTGATGTGATGTAACTTAACCTAAATATAAATCGCTCTTCTGTTAATGGATTATTAGATAATGTTAATAAATTGCATAATGTGTTTATATTAGTAAAATCATAACATAAATAATGCACATGAATTTGCTTTATCATTATATGCTAATTTATGCAAATTGTTTTTCAGTAAATCATGTAAATTTTTAATTATGTTCTTAATTTTGTCATACCTATAGTTTTACACATGCAAATCATTGTCAATTTTAGAGGGAATGCGTATACAATTTATTTATACATATATAGTGTCAGCTGATTAAGTTTGACTACATGAACTTGAAAAATAAAGTAAACTTCTTTAAAGACTACTTGAAAAATAAACAAAGTAAAAACACTATTTTAACAAGTTATCTAGACTTATAAAATAGCTGCTAAAATTATATTTTTAAATCTCATTTAAATAATACATCATAAGATTAAACATTTTCTTTTCCTGAAGAGTCGGGCTATGTATTTTCACATGATATTTACTCTATAAAAGACATGTTGCTTTACAGATAATTTTGGAATTCACGGTGTTTATTCCAAATCATCTCTTGGCACACACTCAAGCATGCGAACAAAAGAAATGTTTGTTCTTTTAGGTTTGCGAAAATCGTGCTGAGAGAAAAAGTTTCCCCGCAGCCAAATCATCAAAAAATACATTTTTGTTGACATTGATGTAGTACATAGCGCTTTTTCTAAGTTAGTTTTTTTAATCGTAATTGATTTGTACAATTTCTCTCTTCCCTCTTATATTAACAACATTTATAAAGAACACACAAATTTAAAAATTAAAACTATATAATGATGTCATTCATTCCAAATTTTTTATTTCGTATCAGTGATGATCATTATTCATAAAATTAGATTTTTAAATTTAGAAATGCTTTCTTTTGACTCTTCAAAGTAAATTATCGTTTTCGAAATGTTTATTCGAAATGATTTATGTATTTGTTAGTGGCAAGCCAAACCAGTTAGTCGTGGTTTTCAATGAAAAACTTGTCTTAGCTTTCGATGAAAAATTGCAATGAGGAAAAGAAATGAGACTTAATATTTTTTTAATGACACTTATAATTCACTTAGCTTTGTTTTATATCATGAGATGAAATCTCAAGTTTCTATATCAACTAAAAAATAAATCGAATGTAATATGGAACGATGACCTTTCGTTGTGGTGTTATCACATACTGCAATCGGGATTTCTTTCGTTGACGTTATAATGTATTTCTGATCAGAAGCATATTGTGAAAACCAAAAGTAAGTTCGTTGCAATGGACAAAAACAATACTATTTTTTAAAAATTAAAAAACAAATAGTTCTATTTTTAATTAACTTATACAGTTGCTTAAATGTGGTATTCAGGGTGTTTAAAAATAACACAGGGAATATGGAGAAATAAAGAGAGAGAAGGTGCGTATGATACTGCATATTTTTCTATTTATTTACTAGCGGCTACGGATAGGAAGCAATTTTTAAAAGAAAGATAGAATCATTAGAATGGTGTCCATTGTGGGATAAGCAACAATACAGTAAGTAATATGGGCGTTAATTGTTAAAATTAGTTACAAATGCTATATGGGAACTTTGAAATGAAACATAGCCAGTGCTATAAATTAGCGAGAAACCAATATCTTGGTAAAAGTTTTATTCTCATTGGAATAAAACTTATTCTTGCAGACGTTCTCAATTCAATTCATACATACAGAATTTGAGGAATATATCAAAGACTTTATTTATATATATTTTAAAGTAGTTAAAAATATTTTAAGAACTAAAGAGTTAGTAGCAATTGATTTTTTTTATATATTTTAAACACATATTTTATACAGATAAAATATGTGCCTAAAATGTATAAAAAAATCGCAATCAATTTTACAATAAATAAATAACGTGAAATTATTTTGAGATTAAAAAAAGATTGGTTTGTTTATAGATCTCACTTTTTTTTTTCATCGAAGTTAATTATGCTTATTTTTTCCCCCTTTTCGTCGAGTGCCAAGCCAGACTGGCAGTTTGGGTATATTGCTCCACTTTTTCAACTGAACCGCAATTCGGTGTGGAGTCCGACTTCCTCAGTACACGCATGCCCTAGGTAACCATTTATAGGGTAGGCAACCATTCATATTCCATTCATACACGGATAAGACAAAGACAGGAGAAAGAGAACGTACATCCATGTCCGAGCCGTGATTCGAACCCAGCCCTCCCTATCCGCAGTCAGGTACGCTGACCACTAGACAGAGTAGGGGTCTAATTATGTTCTGAATTTACTATTTCAACTGGATTTGTAACCATAACAAACAATCAAGATTATAACGGGAATTGAATCCACAAAATGTCGAACTGAAAGTCAGAGAACCAACTTTCCAGCTACCAGCTCTGCCATAAATATTCAGAATAATTTTTATAAATATTCCCTAATTTTTTAGATGTCGAATATACTTTCGAGCTTTATAAATTTCTAGTGAGTGATAAATCTTGTTTTATAAAATTAAAAAGATTTTCTTATTCGTATACATGTTTATGTGCAAGTAACAGTTGCTAAAGTTAAGGCAGAACATTTTAAAATGAAAATATAATAGTATTTTTATTTAATAAAAACTTTATGCGATATTTAACATAAGATTTTTGTTTCTACATAATTCTGTACTTTCGAGCATTATTGCAGTCAGAAATTTTATTTCCATATTCCATAAATAAATATGACTTCTCGTAATTTTTCTTGCTGAGTATCTAAATTGATATTTGTATAAAATAAAGAAATTTAAAAATTATATTACATTTGCTTAGTATTGAAGTGTTTGAATTTTCACATATATTAACAGCATATTTCATTTGTGATTTTCTAATTAATGTTATTTGATTTTTTAATTTGGCAAAGCTTTTATTCTCGAAAACTCAATAACATTCTTAATATTAAACAAAGGATAGCATGTTTTTTAGTCAAATTATAAATTCGATTTAAATTACTTCCGTCAATAATATTATACAACTAGTATTGGTACCAAAATTAGATAATAGGTAGGGTATTATGTTCGTATTGATAGATTCAATGTTCGTTTTTAATAGGTTTATTTGTGTTTGCTTAAGGAATAGTGTTACGAAATTAGAACAAAAAGTCATGCATAATTATTAAAATAATCAAAAAAATTGTGTTAGGATGAAAAAATATCCTTTAAATTATCGTCACTATGACTGAAGGAATGTAAATCAAAATAGAAGTATTTTTATTTTAAATAAATTTTAACATCACACATTTTATAACAGTGGATTATGGCTTAATAATAAAATTGCTTTGTAAGTAACTGTAAATACGGTTCCAGCGGTAACGTCCACATTTTTTACATGATTTTTATTCGCGTTTTCTGCACTCTGAAAATCATATAAATTTCTTAAGGAATCAATATAAATGATAGCATACTTTTATAATCCGAGATTCTAAAAACTGCTTTCAAATATAAATGATAAATCTGCAGAAAATCTGGAAAAATATGTTAAGTTTATGTTCAATTCATTAAATCAATGATCTTAAATCTGAATCTTAATTTTTACACCCCGAATTGAATTATACTATGAACATAAATAACAATATTAATATGTTAAATATTTCTTATTCTTTATATAATAAATAGTTTTCAACATCATAAATTATGTCAACATAAATTACTTATACAGAAAATGAAGATGAGTTACAGATACAAATCCAGCGATTACTAGAAATGGTGTTTTCTTAAAGTGAAATTAGTTTTCAATCTTTAATTAAAAAATAAACATTCGCAACTAAAAGTTTCAAAATAATTTTATCCTTTAAAAACCTTTATTAAAATTATTTCTCAAATATATGAAATTAATAAATAATAAATTTGTATAGAATTATTAAAAAATGGTTATATTTTTACAAACCTCATTTTATGAAATGATAACTAATTTTTATGAACCACTTATCAAAATGGGTTTATGAAACCATTTTGATAAAGAATAATTTCATCAAGTCCATTTGAAACTATTTATTAAAAATATAATTTTAGCGTTATTTTAATCTTTCAAAATGCGATGACTTACTATTCATTAGTTTAATAAAAGCAGTATATGAAAGTAAAACAGCATCAGCTTATACATCGCATCATCATTACTAAAAAAAAAAAAAAAAAAAAATAGCATCATCGTTTAAAAAATAGCACATACTGAATTTTAAAATTTTGTATTTTATTTTCTTCAAATTCATGAAACTAATTCTTTAAATGATGCAGTTTGGATTAAATAAATGAAAATAAAAATTATGTCCCCAGGACACAAAATTAAATAACTTTTATTACTTATTTTATTTCAAAGAAGGCGTGAAAATAACTATTACCTGCTGCATTTTTTAATTCATCAAACTAACTCTTCAAATAACTAAAGTGTTTTAGATTCAGTAAATGAAAAAAAAAAATTTCAAGAATGTTAAACATCATTCCAAACATTGATCCTTATCTAAAATAAGAATGTTTATTTATTGTAAATCATCCAAGATTTTATTACCATGCTAGGTTTTATATTTTCTGGATAATCAAAACTGATTGCTTGAGTATATATATATATATATATATCCAGTAGTGCTCTGAGCTTAAATTCTATTTCTACACGGTTCTTGAATCTACCTCGCGCGTGGATGTTTGTGGTGACTCGGAGTTCATTCTAGGTTGAGGGTCCCGGTTAAATTAACCTCAGCGAGGTAAAAGTGATCGAAAAAACGGCAAACGAACTAACCAGTCATCATCAAATAAAGATTTTGTCTGTAATGAAGTTTTCAAACATGAATTATTTTGTAATTATCTAGGATGTATTTTTTAATATCTTTGAAATCGACTTTTTAAAAGTCTCGATTGTTTTGTATTAATAAATAATAATTGAATATAAAAATAAATTATGCTTTTGGGGCTATATTTTCCCGCCAAAACAAATATGTTTATTAAATGAATCATATATATTGTGCCTATTTCAGATCTATTTAAAACTCTTACTTCTTTTGTTTGTACTCTATTATTTATCTAATAAATTATGAAAGTAATATAATACAAAAAAATAAATTTAATAATATCTGTTTTCATCAAATTTTGTCTTTGCTTGATATAGTTTTTGAATTCCTTTTCGATTAAAATTTTTGTATAAGGAATGCGAAAAAAGTTCACCCTTTTTACGTCAAAAGTGAAATGTTAATTTATTTGTCGAAATCATCTATTTATGTCTGTCAATAATTTATCCATCACAGCATTAACTGAAAATAATGCCTCAAACTATGAACAAAAACAACGAGAAACAAGCGCATATTATAATTAAATCATGCTTAGGTCTACTGTATTGTTTTCAGCTTGATGGATTAATTGTTAAGAGAATGTCAAGGACAAATTACTTTCTGACAGAAGCATTTTTAAATTCAATAAACAGGAATATTTTAAGAATCAAAACAGTTGAGGCATGATTAATCAAATGAACAAGCATTTTCATTCAAGAAGTACTAAATTTATTTTATTTAAAATAAAGTTATTTCGAGTATATTATTCAGATTTTAAACGCATGTTTTTCTGGGAAGAGATTTTTATTTACGAAAAACGATTTTATTTTATTTAAAATAAACACTTAAAAGACAATTTGATGGCTCTACTATTATTCATTTGTCTCAAAACTGTAAAATCCCGCCAAAAGGGCATTAAATAGAACAAAATAGTAACTGCGGAAATTTTAAAGTCTGAAAATTAGTGCTTAGCACATTAATATATAAATCTATGCAAATTATTTTAGCCAAATTAATTTTTACTACAATATTTTTAAGCATATGTATAAATGTAAAATTCTTATTTTATAATGTATAACCCCATGAATTATTTATTTTTTAAACTACAAATAATAATTTATGTATAAATAATATTTCATTTATAATATTTCATTTATTATTTTATGTATATGTTTATTTCCAAATAATAACTTACGGCTTATTTTTGTAAGAGATATTTCAAATTTAAATAAGAATTTTAGGGATATTGCTAAGCAACGATGGCTTTTTATTAAGCAATGGTGCTTACATATATCATGTTGCATATTCTTAATGTGATAAGTACACGATATATTAATCCTTAAATTAGGCATTAAAATTACGCCAAACATCTATATATTCAAGAAGAGAATTACTAGGACATACACATAATAATATAAAATGAAGATGAGCACGTGAGCTGGACTTACCGGATTCCTATAATGAAGTCCGGGCTCGGACTGTGCTTTTAACAACAACTTGGACACAACGCTCATGATCTTGCCCACACTTTTTTGAACACGAGGGAGTAGGAGAAAGCCCCTCAATTTTTCGCCGGGGGGCAGTGACCTGGGGCGTGTGGCGCCCTCACAATGCAATCTCTGATTCTCAACAAGCTACGATGGATGCCAAACTTTGTTTGCTGAAAAAAAGTCTTCCTTTCGACGGAGACAGATATTCTTTTCCCTCTTCGATTTAGATTTAGTTATCCAACCCGTGTTGCAGAAAATAAGGGAGGAATGGTCGCTATGGCAGTTCCTTTTTTTCTTCTATTTTCTTTTCTGTGTTTTTTTATACTTTGATCTTTACTCCCTGTCTTCTTTTGAGATATAGGTGTGGTAATTTAGGCTCATAGATGCAGCTGCTGTTATTAATCAATTCTGTTTTATTCACACAGATTTAAAAATGATAGTTTAGTAGCTATTATTGGATACATTTGTTTATGTTTTTTGGAATCAGAAATTATATAAAAATATCATAAGTAGTTACAATTTAAAACTAAGTGTGATAAAAAGTAAAATAATCTTTTAATATAGTGACTCTTAGATAGAGTTATGCTCAATGAAAAGATGGCACCAGCTTATTTACTCTAATTACTTTTTAAGGGCTTAAGGAACAGATAAATACAATCTGTAAAGTATATGTAAACTATTTAACTCCTAATTGTAAACTTTCGTTATTACGAACCTCTAATTTACGAATTTAGTAGCTAGTAACTCTAGTCCCAAACATGATCCCACAAATTCCCATTTACAAATCAAAATTTTGAAAAAAAATTTTTGCGAATTCAATTTTATTCTTACTTTGTTTACTCTTATATATTCTTATATAACTATTTTTTCAATGTCTTTAATTCTTTTATGGTTAAGAAACTTAAATCAACAGTTTTGGACATTCGTAAAAACCTTTCGAATTGAGGGTAACTAAATTAACTTAAACTGCACTGCTGAAATTGAAATCTTGGATTTTTTTTAAGCAATTCATGATAAATTTCTTCCGAGCAATCTTTATTCTCTTCGTAAATCCCATGGATCACTGATAATTAATATATACAAGTGCAAGTATCGTATACTTTCTCAAGGATTGGTCATTTTTGGAACACGTGTACCAAGCGTAATT
The DNA here is from genome assembly GCA_026290005.1 of Latrodectus geometricus. Taxonomy (NCBI): domain Eukaryota; kingdom Metazoa; phylum Arthropoda; class Arachnida; order Araneae; family Theridiidae; genus Latrodectus; species Latrodectus geometricus. The sequence goes on from JAPDSC010028620.1 coordinate 14,936, forward strand.
CGTTTGTCAATCTGTTCTAGAGATGATGTTGCAGAAAAACGATATCTAGGTCATCTTGACATGTAGTTTTACTACAATCGTAAAAGAAGAAAGTCAAAAACCGACTACTTGAGTGAAGTTAGGTTACTCATCCAAAAACTTAGAGAAAGAAACATACTGCTGCTCGGTATTCCATTTTAAGACTTTATAAGGGGAATTAAGACGTAATTTGTATTTAAACTGTGGAATGATTGAAAAAATTGAGAACATAATGAATGGGAGTGAAAAAAAATTTCAAATATCAAAAAAGAAGAAAATGAAGTAATACTGCTGAACAAGCAGATGAAAGGTTAACAAAATTGGGAAAATTTTTTTGGGGGAAAAAAAAAACAGTGGAATGATTTAATACATCGAAAAAAGGGAAATGTATTCTTAAATATGTAATTTTGAAACAGAAAGAATAAGTTATTCTATTTTACTTAATTTTTTTATCTATAAAATGAAAATAAGAATTGTTTTTAAGTGTGAATTTTATTTTGCATGTGTTCAATTATTTACTACATACTAAATAAAAGTTCTAAAAGTACATTATTTATATCGAGGGTTGTTTGATAAAAAAATATTAGGTTGAGGAAAAAGAAATCCATTATTTTTACGTGAACTTTATGTAACTTCTTTTGGATTCACTTTGTAAAAAGGTTTAAAACAGCTTTCATGTAGATTTTTAGGTCTTGCGCGTTACGACTGCTGACATGCGGTTAACTTCGATCATTTTTGATATTTTATAGACATTTTCGACGATGCTGTATCCACATGCGAGGTGCACCTCTAACATCAAAAATACCTGAACGGAATCGACAAAACAAAAATTGTACGTAACTGGTTGTTACAGTCTTATATAGGACGATAAACACCTTTCACAATTTTAGCCACCCGGCTATCTTTTTCGCCGTTACAAGAGAAAAACGAAAATGTATCGAATTTTCTGTTTGTTGTCTTCCATTTTTAAAACCTTGTACTCGTAATTGAATTAATCAAACAAAAAACCGCAAGAGGATATTTTAGTATCAAATGTCACCTTTCCAACGAGCATAAATCTGAAATTGTTTGATGTATACCTCACGAGATATCGATCACTACAGACGTCTACCTAAAAAATAATGGATTACTTTTTCCCCAAACTAATATAAAAAAACACATGTTTAAGATCTAACACACGTTTTTCTGTTCATGAAAGATTTTACCGGTCCCTATATGAACTCACAAAAATGAGCGTCTTTTGTATTTACAGATATTTTAAAAGTTTCATTAACACGTCAGTAATTTTTTCTCGATGTAAATTGTAATATTAGTTTTTGTTGATTATTTTACTCACTGTTACATTTTTAAATAATGAAACCTAATGGATGCCTTATCTTCCATTAACTATTCCAATATGTAAGTAAACTGTTTTCTACAAATTATTATAACAAAACTATGCAGAGTATTTTACATTTTAAAATGGAATTGTAAATTCACAGTTTTACTGGATTGATACGAGTTTTACTATCCTCAAAAGAGTCATGAAAAAATTTCTATAATTAAAAATTTTAATAATTTTTCTGACTGTTTGAAGAATAGGTTTTTTGCAAAATGTTAAACATTTTTATTTTTCGCAAAGCAATATTTATTATTCCTTTGCTGAGCCTATTTCTTGTTTTATTTCTATCGACAGTATATATTGTGCAATCACATTCATTTTATACCATTATCTGTTTACGACGTCATCATAAAATAACCAAATCCAGAAGACAAATAGCAGTAGATGGAACTGAAAGACATATGAAATGTGTTCGAAAGAAATGAAGAACATTGTAACCATTGGCGTCAAGCAGTGACGAAGCGATTTATCCGAGATCTAAAATGATTTGACCATATGCTTCTAGTTCAATGTTGGAATCATTTCCGACATTGAACCAAGTGTCACTATGTTAAAGAATGTAGTTACCTTTTAAAAGTGCTCTTCTCAAAATCAAAAACATGGTGAGTATGCTGCACCACGAGCCAAAGATGTTAAAGTCTTATGATGGCTGCGGAAATGTGTACAAGCATGTGAATGAGTAGTCGATGACCATATACGGCATTTCTCATAGTGTCAAAACATCACTTCTAATGCCATTAAGTATACTTACAAGACATCTTTCATGCTTATGTCATGTACCAAAATGTCAATCCGATTTTAAAATTCTAAAAGTAAATAATCTTGATTAATTAATTCATACTTCGATATTATTTTATCATTATTTGGTGAAAAAAGCTCACAGAAATGGATATCAAAATAATATTAAAACAATACATTATTTCATTTATGTTTTAATCGTACAAGGTGAAGCGTAGCAGGACTCTTCGCGGTGCATCTTGTTTAACACTGTACACCTAAGTCTGTTTTTACACGGTCTTTTTGTACACGGTTTTGATATAACACGGTTTGAAAATTGAATATTTTTAATTTTTTTACACGATTTTATTCCATTTAGTACGATTTGAAATTTTATGTACTTAAATTTTTTTTGTCAAATTTAATTTTTGCGAAGTATGTTCATATCACAAAAAAGTATTTATGAAAGAAAAAAGTCTGAAACCATCGATAGTATCGATAGTTTGCGAACACTAGCTTAAAGATTTAAGTGAATTCCCCTTTAGCGCGTACAAACAAGTAGGGGAATTCCCTTTATGTGCATACAATAAAATTTACTGGTCAGAGCAATTGAAACGTGTTAATATTTTGTGAACTGTCAATGCAATAAGACGTGTTTGGTAAAGAAATTTTTTGCAGGCAAATTTGATTTTCCATTAAATTTAATTTTAACGCATTAAGATAAAAGGTAAGCCAAAAAATATTTTGTATTTATTCAGTTATTTACGAATAACTGATGACGACAGCAATTAAATTTATGTTGTTGTATTTATGATTATCACTTATTCTATTTTATTTTATTTTTTACCTCAAAAATTGAATAACCTATTCTTTTCGTTCACAACATAGTTTTTTAGTTCCTGAACTTGCCATACATTTAATTTATATTACTTTTAAGATTAGAGTGCATATCTTTTTTATCATTAATTACTATGCTTGTGAAAATAAGCATTATATATTTGATTTAATAAAATAAACATGAATTCTTGTTCTTAAAAATTCTTGTTTTTCACTAATTTTAATAGGTTTTAGAGATTAGGAACAAATCACCCATTTTTGTATAAGATCAATGTCTTTTTTTACACGTTTTTTTTTTTTTACACGGCTTCTTCTGGAACCAATCTACCGTGTAAAAACAGACTTAGGTGTATTTCCTACAGCTTTGCCGCTCTCAAGCGCTACGGATAAGAAAAGGAAGATTCTCAAGGAATTCTCAGTTTTTTTTTAAGAAAGACAGCGATGGATCTATTTAGAGGTGTGATTGGACATCATTGTTTGCAACTCTAAGGAACTGGAATCGTAAAATCCCAAATTAGAGTGCATTTTATGTAACCCTAATCAGAGAGAGAGAGTTTTGATTTTAATATCTTTATTGCACTTTCTCGATAAGTGGACTAAGCAAAATAAACTCTGTATAATGACACCCCGTGGGGCAAGTCTTACAGTGACTATACCCGTTTTCGTAACCAAGGGCCGTGGAATGCAAAGCATATATCTCAGTTACGTGATCAGCCTATCGCGAAATGGCCAGTGTTTAGTTCCTAAGCACGCTTGGTACTCATATTTATCAACCTATTATAGGGATGAAAGGACTTGTCGATCTAGCTCAGTCCCAAAAAAGAACCTCGAACCTATACCTTCAAGGCGTGAAACGCCACCACTACGCCACTGGGGCTTCTTAATAAAAGGATACTGTTCGGAAAATATTGTGAAATAATGAGTTAAACTCTAATGTTCGACATTTGTTGAAAACATTAATAAAAAAAAATGTTTGAAAGTATGAAATAAAATCAGATGGGAATGATAAGAAAAGTACTTGTCTGTTTACTCATTCATTTTCGGGAATTTTTTCTGAACTTTTTTATTCATATTTAATTTATGTGTTAAAGCAGAATTTTCTTTTAATTCATAACCAATTTTTGAGTCATTAGAAAATATATTATCATTATTTTGAATAATTGAAAACTGATATATAATCGAGAAAAATGTTTCCACGTTCTACAGGAAAAATTCCATTTTTTACAGAAAAAGAGTATTTCTTTTAAATAGATTATTTAATTCATTTCGTAAATACTTCTAAGAATTTTTAAAAATAGCTTCCCCTTGAAGATTTGTTAAGATATAAACAAAAACATGCATAAGGAATAGGTTTCCAGTAAAATTAAACAGACGAAAAATTTTAGTTTTTATTTATTTTCTTGTAATCTTGCCAATTATTTGTTAATATATTTTTATATTTTCCGTGAATTAGGGTGCAAGACTTCTGAAAATTTCTTGTATGCATAGGTTTCTAATTTGCTCACAATCAGTATAAACAAAAATTTCGTTCGCCAGTTAGATGTAATTTGTCTGTTAAAATTATTTTGAACTAATATATAGAATTATAAATTACGAAAACTAAAAAGTATGTATATAAAAGTTTTATTGAATGAAAATATTCAACTTATTAGAGAAAACTCATAGCGTGATTTACTTTCTACCATAACTTCTGAATTTATTCAAATAAAATTTTTTTTAACAGAGACCAATTTACTGTTGAATGTTTTTAATAAGAAATTGGTAAAATAGAAAAGATAATGTTGCTTTATTTTCGATACTAAGTAATGTGACTTTTCCCTCATCAAAAATTATTGATTAGTACAAGAAAATTTTTGTGGCATTTTTATTACTTGTCTTTCTTTTCAGTTTTTTTAACAAATCAGCACACACAATAACTCTTAACGAAATTAATACACCTTTTTTTCCATGTATATGATAGCACAATATTTGCTTTATTTTGAGCTTAAGAAGCAGTTTCCTTAAATTTATAAGATAGTTGTAAAGTTTTTTAAGTAGCAAGAAAATATTACTTTCTGGAAGGATTTTAATAAATAGTCAGCCATGTTTTCACATAAAGCTAGGAAGAAACTAGAAAAATTTTCAGATATTCTTTTCGGAGATGTTGATTCCTTCTTCGTATATACTCATTAATTTAATAATGCTTTACATAAGTAAAGGTAGAATCGAGGAATTTAATGCCAAAGAAAAGATACGGCTTTACCATTAAGATAACTTATAATGATAAATTGCCATTGAATAATACATAGTCTTATGAATATGTAAACACAGACCCTGTTATTATAACTTTCAATGTTGAAGATTGAGTTGCCTAATTGGCTGTTTTAGAGCTTTTTAGCCATTCACACCTTATTACTTTCAAGAAAGATTTCTTATAGAAAGTGAAATTTTAGTCATATATCACAAAAGTCGCAATGGGAATCTTAAGGTAAAAATCAAAATAGAAATTGCTACCCTTCATTTTGAATAGTTGAACGTTTTGTAAACTTAGTAACATACATACATAATGGTGCAGGTGAGCCCCGAACTGTACTTTAAGTTAACGGGTTTATATGATATTCATATACGATCATCATCAAACACCTCATAATTTCAAATTGCGTTAGGTAACAACCTGAACTGGCACCATCCTCTCCGCATAAACTCCTTTACAGCAGAATGACTGTGGACGTCACAGATTAATATGTACATGTCCCCAACCCACTGAGTTCCATCAACCCAGTGAGGGAGAATATGGTCATCCTTCCAATCACTGTCTGTGGCAAATGATGCTTCAATTTGCTGTAATCTTAATAGGAATCGATGAGAAGCTATTGAGTCACTGGTGCCCAAAACTTAGCCATTATAGGATGGATTACTTCACTTAAGATTTTTAGGGTCACATAAATTCTTAAAAATTTCACATGCCTTAAGAAGTCTAATGATTTTCAATATTGCACATTATTAACGACCGTATGAACTAAAAGTATTCATATGCTATTATTAACAACTTTATTTTTAAAACCAATTGTCTGAAATTTTGGGATAAAAAAGTACAGTTCAAAAGACATTTTTTCAAAACTTAGTTGAGGGGATTTGATAGCAAGATGGATAGATATTTAATAAATTCTGAAAGTATATGAAGGCAACAATACATGAAATCGAAAGCAAGCTTATTGTTATAATGTTTTACAATACATTGTCATACATACACACAACTTCAGTATAAAGTCTTTCAACACAGACACGTCATATCATTAATAAACTCTAAAAATAAAGATAAAAATTTCTTGCTGTAATATATTCCTTATATATGTAATCGTAAAAATATGGTATGTTATCTATAAATAGATAAAAATCATAGAAAAAGATTTTCTGATATAATTTTATCACACATTAAACAAGATGTCTTCAGTTATATATATATATATATATATATATATATATATATATATATATATAACAGAAGAATTCTTGCTTAGTTATTTAATAAAATTATATAAATGTGGAATAAGATATTGTTAAAAAAAATTATGTTTTCTGGAATAATAGCAGCTTTTTATGGACTCTGAAATAAAATTAACCTATATTATTTGTTCTTCTATGCCTATAAAATTAATTAAATGAAACAATAAACAAATTAATTGACAGAATCAGTCATCTCAATAATTAATAACTTATAACAAATAATTAAATGATTTCATATATTACAATAAAGGAAAGTAATATAAAATGTTATTTATTTTTCAATAACTAAAGAAACTAATTAATACATCAAGCAATCAACAAAATAGTTGATTCAATCAACTTTTAAACTTTAATGATATGAAAGTCTCATTAATGTTCACATTGCCCACATTTTACATATATGAATTGTACACATTGATGACTTACAAAGATTATCAATTACATACATACAACATGTATCGAGTTAAGTCCTTTAGCTTCATCTGAAACTTAAATCAAATGAATTACACATTGTCTGAATTTGCTTTATATCATCAAGTTGTTATAAAGCAAACCATTATTAGTAAGTTTCATGTTTCACAAAAGTTATGATAGGAACTGATAATTGTAACAAACGAAGAAACGAAAGTGAGAAAATGATCGATGAACTGTCTGAAGTAAGTCATTGTCCTCCAAGGTCAGGCTCGTGCCAATCTATTTTAAATCTCAGCCTGATAATAGAGCACTGTACAAAACATTTTTTTTACTAAGTCATTATTCAGTTCATTTAAATGCTTGAAAAATTTCAATAGCAATAATATTATTTTAGAATAAACAAATTAAAATATTATTAAATAATAATTAAATTTTATTTATTTACAATTATATTAAAAATTTTTTAATAATTAATTTTTAAGTTTAATAATTCCTTTTAATTTATTGATAAAGTTAATTAAGCGAAAAATTTATCTTACTGAAGTTAATTTTTATTATTTAAAAATTAATTTATAATAAGTTACGATAAAAAATAAATTAATAATAGTATAAATCACATATATACAGCGTACCCACAAATAAGTGACGCCTTATTTCTTATAATTCTTATATTAAAATTTCTGGTTAAATTGCGCTTTAGATTCCCTACTTCGACAACTCGCAAATATGAAGAGCTTTTTCGCGCATGCTCATTAATTACTCTTTTGTTTTAACCTTTTCATTGGTCGCTAATTAAGTTTCACTTTGAAATAGCGGTAGAATTTTCGCCATTGCATCGACGATTTTGTAAACGCGCCAAGTAAAGCACATTTTCACCAAATTTCGTTTGTGTTGGCAACACTTAAAAGTTTATTTTAATTGTGAATATTAGTGTAGACACGATTTTTTAAAATTAAAATTCGTTTTATACTTTGCATTATCACCATGGATGCTAAATGAAGCTTAACTCTCGATTAGCATTTAAAAAGTAAGTAAAATTGGGAAATTTTTAAAAATTCGAAAAATTTAAATGCGTGTTAAAATGTTTAATTGAAATAATTTAAAGAAACTTGTAGCTTAGAAATACGGCAGAAAACGCAGTGTATAAGCAAAAAAATTAATAAAATGTGCCCGCTAAAGAATTCGAAGAAATCTTGCACAAACCGCCAAAAAAACTTCTCGAAACTTAAATTTATCAAGAAAATATGGCTGGAATCTTCATTAAACAGGATTTAAAATTTAAGACTAGAAAATGGCAGTCCATGGATTAACCGAACTGTTGGATGTAACAATGAAAGTCCATGCAAGACTTAGAAGGTGCAAAGCCTAAGAAAGTGAAAACGCATACGTTAATGAGATCATATTTTCGGATAAATTATTTTGAAACAAGCATCTCATAATAGGCGAAATGACAGGATTTATACAAAATCAATGTAAAATATTCGTTTAACGAAAATAATTGTTCTGAGGTTTTATTGAAACCATTATTGAACCCAAACCATTATTGAAACCATTTTCAATAAAGGTTTGGGCTTCTATAAGCAAGAGAGGAAACTACTTATTATTTTTATTGTAAAAAATTAAAATTGACAAAAACTATTATTTAAAATAAGTATTGAAACCTCACATGATCAATGAAACCGAAAAAAAAAAAGTGCTTAAAAAGGATCCATTCACATTCCATCGAGATTCATCACCCACCCACACAGCAAAGATGATTCAAGTTTTTTAACTTTTTAAAATTATTAAGAAAAGAAGCCTTAATTTTAACGTGTCACTGAAACTTTTGAAGCTAAGTGACTGTGATGGTGATGAATGTATTTTTCATTGTATATAAAGCCAGTATCGAAGAGCTTGCCTTGGGTAGAAGTTCATATTAAGTTGTAAAAAGAATGAATAACACAAATTATAGCATCAGAATTGAATATTTTTGGACAAACAGGAAATATTGTATCATAGCTTTTTACAATCCGTTATCAAAGAATTGCATGTTTATAAGGGATGTTAGTGTGTGATATGTTTGTCACAGTATTTTTTTCAAAAATGCTTATTTGAAAAACAATGCACATCATTCAAATGATATTCTACTTTCCACGTGTCAAATGATATTCTACTTTCCTCTTTTTTGCCTCTCAGAGTGGAATGTGACCCTATGTTCCTAAGCAACTATTGCTTGGATGATGGATACAACGACCTATCTTAATTTGTAATATATATATAAGAAAGAGAGAGAGAGAAATGTGTTTTTCACTTTTTGTTTACAATTCTGTTTGAATATTGTCCAAATATTGCAAATACTTTATTGTACTCACTTTTATTGCTGTTAAAGAATTGATACACACCCTCATCACAAAAGAAGTGTCAGAGATCAAATTTTAAAAAACATTTTGCCAAATCTATAGAAATGTAAGACATAGATGAATTGTACGGGTATATCATACATAAGTACAGGTGTAGCATATAGAAGATAACATAGCAAAAGTCAAAGCAAAAAATATTTATGAGTTGAGGGTAAAATCAGATGCATTCATTATAAATTATTTCCAATTAAACCGGAACAATAATTTTCTCAAGATTTTTAGATACTTTATTATACAAGAAAGAATTATATTTTTTCCCAAAAAAATATAATGATTTAAACTAGCATGTTAGCTAATCCATTGAGTGAGAGAAAAATGTTATTTACCTCCTGAATTAGCTTTTAAAAACTCTGGTTCTAAACCCCATAGAACTTTACTCAAATGGAGCAACTAGAGACATTATATGTCTTCAAGGAAGATTTCTGAGAGAGTGATACACTCTGAGTATTGAAGAAAGCAATAAGTTTCTTCACTCAGTGCAAAATTGAATTATATTGTCATCGAAAACAATTGTCATATGATAAATTTCTTTTTGGTTTATTACATATACTGTTCTTATGCACATATTATTTTCATTGTAATGTAATGAAAATAACACTCGTAGCTTAAGCCAAACTAATTTAGTTAACACAAAAAACGCGACATAAAAAAAATTACAAATACTAAACACCAGCGACATTGTGGCGTTTTGCGGCTAATACTTGATCGTATTTTCATTCCGGAACTAACTCAGCAATTTATCGCGTGTTTTTAAAATCAAAACCGAGATCTTATAAAATAGGAATGAAGCACTCTAAGCTTGTTATGTACATATTTCGATCGTTAGGTAGCGCTATTCAAAATACTTAACGCAGTAATAAGTCAAAATAAAAATCATGAACATTCTTATTATGTATTCAATCTTTTTGGCTATAGCCATAGTTTGATATTGCGAATTTCGCTACTTACCTATTATCTATTTTTAGTTCTAAAAGTCGATCTTTAACACTAAAAAGTATGTTACCAAATGTTTTGTTAAGTTTAATCACTTTTTTTTAACGTAAGGTAAAGCAGAGTAGTTAAATTATATCTTCATTGATAAATAGATAAAATATAACAAATATATTATTTTTAATTCATATCAACTTTAAAATTTAAAATATATATCCGCTATGAGTTTAAATGTAGAAAAACACATAAAACTTGACCGTAATCATTGAACTGCAACATTTGGAACAAATTGAAATATTTGGCGCTTATTATTATTATTTTTCACGAATATAGTAGACTGTATAATATGTGAGTACCAGTATTCCTAACCAAGTCTTCAGATTGATAAATTCGGAAACTAAGAATTTTTATCAATGCCTATTATTATTGAGCCTATTTTTGCATAGGGTAGCGAATACTTTCATATAAAACATTATTACATTTATTTTAATCTCATTTCAATAATTTAATTACTTAATAAAGGAAAAGTCCTTGAAATAGTCAATCCTTAAAAGTCGAAAGAGACCTTTTTCTACTTCTTGCAAAGAAGTTTGCAACTGTCAATATTCATTCTTCTCGCAACAAAGTCTTGCTCTTTGGACAAAAATAGCAATCTTTGATTGGGAACTAACTCTGATTATTCTTTCCTGAACAAGTCACCAGACTGGAATTTCTTTTCTTTTCTCTAGGACCAAAATAGCATACCACCCTAAAAGAACTTCCTTGTTTCTGAATTCTATTTCAATTGCCAAGACTCTAGGGAGACACACACGGAACAGTGGAAACTTTATTGAAGAAAAACTAACTGAATTGTTTTATTAATATACGGTTAATAGTTTTGAACATTTGAAATATCTCTGTAATCCTAAATTATCTAATAAAATATTCTGATAAAAATCATCTAAAATTTTATGCATTAGAAAATTTGTAAGTTTATTTGTGTAGGATGTAAATTTAAAAGTTAATCTGTTGACATTTATAATAAAAGTATGAATAAAAAAATTAAAAAATAAAATTTAGTTCCTTGTTTTTGTACTTTTTGCTTGAAATTATCCAATGAAAACTTAAAAATACATTCTTATAAATTTTATAAATAAAATAAAAGAAAATTTATATAATTTTTGAGAACTTAAAATTAAGTATGTTTAACATTTAATTTTAAACATACTTAGCAAAATGTTAGATCAATAACGTAAAATTTTACTAAATAAGTGACAATAACTTAAATTCTTTAAATATATTTAAGAAAACTAAGCTTTATTGTCGATTTGACTTAGCTTAAAAATGACTGTATTTCTTTTATTCCGTGATTTTTTTTTATTATTAAAAGTTTTTATATTTCGCAAAGATACGGTATTTTATTTTTATGCTAAATTATTGAAATCTTGTCTCATTACAAGGAAATTTAAGAAATGTCTATAAAGAACAAAGATTAATAATAAACAGTATATCCATGGGCACTAAGAAAACATGCGATATTTTTAAAACAATTACGATTTTTGCTTTTTATGCTTGATTTATTTATGATTGACTTCATTTTTCCAGAGGATAGTTGTAAATATATGCCTAGAGGTTTTGGGTGGCAATCAAGTGTTTTTAAACTTGTCTAAATCTCGTTTGTCCATCATTGTTCAAAGATCCACTCAGCTGGTGTGTGCGTGGTCGCTCGAACTAAAAAATAAAAATTATAAAATTCTTACGGTTTGTATTACCTGTGTGTAAAATGAACTATTTACACATAGGTAGTACAAACCGTAAGAACTTACTTATCATTATTGATTGAAATTTAACAATGAAAAATGTTGGAGGATCATTTGATAAAAGGTTCTTGAAATTTATGTTTCTTAAGAATGAGGTTTACGTCTTGATATTATAAAAAATAAAATAAGAATTAAAGAAATTTTTCTAGCGATTATTAAAAATTGACCAATTTGATCATAAAAGTTTTCATAATGTGTAGAAAATTAAACATAAAAATAAACATGAAATGTTAATGGTTTTATTTTCTAACTAGGATAAATTGATATAATTATTTACATTATATACATGGAAAAGGACAAACAGCAATACCAGTATTATTATAATTTCGTAATTTAGTGAAATTTATTTCATAAAATGATCTTATCACATAAACTTTAAGACTATTCAGGAAAAATATAAACTGAAGAAGTGATAAAATGTAAAAGTCTTAGGGAAACTCGCAAATAGTTGAATATTAATCGGAATTTTAGAGTGCATTCAACTAAGATTAATTTCAATAAAACACACAATATTGAGATTGATATCAATTATTTATTTTTGAAAAAAATATAGCTTTATATCATCATACCTACCACACAGCAGAAATAATAATAACAGAAAATAAGAAATAAGCAGAATAAGAACAGAAAATTTTGAACAAATTGTCCAAAATTGCAAATATTCTCTTTTTGCATTACAAAGTTCTTTTTACTATTAGTTTCCAATGATATAAATTAATCCTGATGCTTTGTAGATATAAGAGAATATATATTTTTTGATAAATTTTGACTCCAATTAACTAATTTTATAATTATTTCTTATTGTGGTATTTCATTTCTGGTTTTCATGGTTTTTGTACTTTACACACAGTACTTTAAAAAATATATATATTTAAAATATAAATACCATTAAAAATGGAAACAAAAGTGTAAAATTATCTTTAGAAAGATCATAACATTTGTTTCCTCTTTATTTAGTTAATGAGGCATAACTTCCAGTAGAAAACTTGTATGTATATTTCGTACGATGATTCCGATTTGGAAATGTAAGGATTATTTCTGTTTAATCAGCTCTGTTCAAAGCACTATTTTGCACCATGCATTGATATTATTATTTGATGCGAATGATGTTTAGCACCATCAATCGATCCCAATGATATTAAAGTAGGCAAAGACTGGCATCCTGACTCTTTTTCTTTCATTCTGGGCAAGGTTCTCAATTCAAGCTTGGAAAAAATTGAGCACAGAAATAGAATAAAGAATTTATTTTAAGATGCTTACATTGTTTGATATGATATAATTATCGTATCTAATACTTATTAATTACCAGGTCTATTTTGCATTGATTAGTGTGAGCAATGTGATACCTTCCGATAACGAAGCAACTCCCTAACTAACCAGGCCATCACTCCCCATTAGATTCTGTAACCTATACAATCGATAAAGAGTAAAATAAAAATTCTTGAAATTTGACTGCCTATTTTTTTTACTTTTTAATTGACGATCTTTTTATATTTTAATCATGAAACCACTTTCAGGCTATTACAAGAAATAAAGTCTTCATTTTTACATATTTAATATCAAAAAAGAAAATGCCTAATAAAATATAATTAAGCTGTGCTATTTGATTGGTTAATCCTTTTATCTTTAGTAATTGAAATTCGCAGAAGAATGGAATAAGGGCTAACTTGAATGTAACTGGAGCATTTAGGTGTTTAACGTAAATGCTATAGTGTCATATTTAGATGCAAAGAAAAACATATACATATTTTAATAATAATATAAAGGTTGGGCTAAAAAAAGAGTTTTTGGTCTTAATTTTATATCTCTCTAACATTCCTACACTTAATACATATAATGACAATTTATTGGGTATTTTGAATTTTACAATGACTTTTCCTTTAAAAACGTGTTTATGTAATTAGACAAGACGTAAAACACATTTTAATAATAATAGAAATGATATTTTGTTCTTAGTTCTTAAAGATTAGAAAATTCTTAAATGTCACTTAATAATCCTTAGATGTTTATAACAAGTGATTAAGTCTCTAAACAATTTCATTACATTGACTAATAATGACATAAACAATACACTTTTTTGTCAGCATAAGACGGAATTATCGATATTAGAAATTAAAAATAATTATTCAATAACAAGTTGTCTGCTTCTAGGAGCAGAATTAAAAAATTAAAAGCCGATAGAGATTAAATATCTCTATTTACACTTGTTTTTTGGTTATCTGCTTAAAGAGCGTGTTCAAATTGCAAGTACTCTTCCGTTGTTCAAGAGATAACAATAATAACATCTATTGTTTTTCAAGAAAGATAGATAACATGGTGTTATCTGGAATAGGACGACTCGCTGAGATTAATAAAACAAAAACTTGACGGCGACACTGGGGGTAAACGTGTTTGAGAGCTACGTCATGGATTCGGAACGCTGTCAACTCTTGTGTGAAGGATTCTTGGACATAAAATATCCACCGGACAGCCCTGAAAGAGTCTTGCAGAAGGTAAGAACTCAGAAATTTGTGATTATATTATTGGGTTGTTCGGAAAATAATTTCGTTTTTAACACCTGGATAAATATTTTGCTAGTAAAAACCAACTATTTTATGAGTGTGGAACAATGCTCCTATCAGAAAGATGACAAAAAGTATTGGATTAGAATTCACAAGATACAATTCAATAAAACGTTTATTCACTATATGTTTTCATTTTTATAAAAATGAAATTACTTTCCAAACAACCCAATAAAAGAAAAAATACAAACTACTCTCTTCAATAACAAATTTATATTCGTTATTGAATATTTCGTTTCATTATCTTATATATTATAGGTTTTTAAAAGAACAAAGAAATATTTTCATTTGTTGTTGCCTACTTCAGTAAATCATAGAAATGCAAATTAAGTCTTAGCTATCCTATTATAGTGTTTGTAAATACTAAAATAATTTACAACAATATATCAAAAAGTAAATGAAGATTAAATTTTTTAAACATGTTTCCTTTTTACATAAAATTGTTGCTAAACATAACATTTTTGTTTTTAAAATATTTCATTATCGTCCTAACGTTTAGATCGTTTAATTCAATTTGAAGGCATATTTTCAATCTGACTTTTCTTTCTTGTTGATCAGCTTAATACTTCTGATATTTTACACTTCTTTGAGTTTTGTTTTTTCAACTATTGCATGTTTGTAAGTAAAAACTGTGTACTTTCTGAAAACCTACAACACTGAAAGAGCTAATGAAGATAAATTAATAGATACAGATACGAATTAACAGATAAAATAACAGATATTTTAACGGTGCAACGTATATGGTCATTACGTTTTAATCACAAATTTATTACCCAATAATAATTTCAAATAACCGTATTAATTTATGAAATTCAATTTTTTTGAGTGTTTGATGGTCTAAGCAATAAACTGCAAAAATATTTTTAAGTGTGAAAAATATTTCAAATAAATCAAAAGAATAAGTAGTACAAAGTATTAAAAAATATATTACATTTTTCTTATTTGTTAAATTTCATAAATTTTATATTTATTTTTCTGAGCAATCAATTTAATTTTCTAACTATTATCAAAATTATTTATAAAAATTATTGAAATCTCATCAATAGTTATTTGAGAGTTATTGAGAAAATTGGACTAGTTCAACTCTTTGATATGAGATTTTATTTGTGAGGTGTCATAAATACAGAATTTTTTTTTATTTCTTGTAACTCTGAACAATAATTGTAAGAGAGTTCCAGAAACATAATTTTAAATCATAGCTCTTATTTTAATCACTTTTACGATTCATATTATCGATTAAAAATTAAAGTGTTTTAAACTTTTTTGAGATATGTTTAAGAGAATGAAAAACTTCATTATGAATCCTTTATTTCGTGCTTTTACTGCTGGACTGTTTTTATTGCT
>JAPDSC010028620.1:30921-61746 GCA_026290005.1 Latrodectus geometricus
AAGTGAAGTGATTTAAATTTTTAAAGTAAGCAGTGTATTTACAAATTATTTATTCACGTTACATACAAAAAGTGCCGTTATAGAATGTATTGAAAAACGTATTATGAATGATTTTCAATTAAATGGCAAATTATCAAGACTGTTAATACTGATTAGAAAATGTCTTGTCTCTAAAAGCATGTTTATTCAAGATAATTTTGAAGCATTAATGGATATTTTTAGTTTTTTTGTTTAAGTAACGTAAATAAATATGATTATCAAAAATAATTTTATACGAAAAATATTTATTATCTGATAATTAAAATCAGCTAATGGAGAGCTTGCATATCAGACTAATGTATAGCCTTAATTTCCATTTTATGTTGCCATATTTACTATTTTGCTACTATTTTGTTCATTGAAAAAAATTCTCTATTTTGAATTAATGAAGCTTATATAAATATTAAAAAAATCGCGGAATATTATTTAAATTTGATTTTTTTTAATTATGTTTATCATTTGATTTCGATTAAAATTTAGAGCTGAAATGATAAAAATTTTTGCAAACTACATTTTTTCCACTTAGTGACATAAATAAATAATTTTTGTTAATTTGCTAAGTTTAGTAAAAATAACACACTAATTTTACAATATAAAAAATAATAATTTTTCTTAATTTTTTTGCAAGATTATTTTAAAATGCAGTAACTACAAAAACGGTAATAATACTATTTCAAAATACACCACATGTATCAAGTGTATAACATATATGTGTGTGCTTCATAGAGTTCAATTTCCAACGCACTGAAATTTTTAATTTCATGTGTATTTAATGGTACTATTGATTTATTGTCTAATACTATTCTCGCTCTCCTTTAAGTATTCAACATACAAACTCTCTTTGCATTATTTAACATTAAATATTTGATGCTGAAATAAAATTTTTGAAATGATGTTTTCCATAGGCTGTAATAGTGCATCACTGTTTGTTAAGATTTGGAATTAATTTGACAAAATTAAGAAAATTGATAAAAATTGAAGAAAACCTTGTAATTTTTTATTGTAAAATCACGGAATATAATAACATTAGAGTATTATCTAATGGACATTGCTATATTAAAGTAATCAATAAGAGTATATGTAATTTTATAATTACCGACTTAAAAATAATTCATATCAATCGAAATCTGAGTGATCCATCCTCATTTTATTCAAAACAATATTAAAAAAAATGTGTTGAAATATCTGTTTTTCAGTTATCTTTAATTTTATATGTCACGAAGAATATGAAATACGTGATTAAAAAGTCAGTTGTTTCTAATCTCCCATCTGGTCTGATTTCATCAGACCAGATCATTGAAACCGTTGACATTAATAAAGTCTAATAAAAGAAGTGGACAATTATGGATATTCGTCCAGTCCAGTCCAAGATTTGCGAAGAGGTAATGCGATTGATAGCTTTACCTTTACCTATCGCAGTTAAAGTATCAACTCACTAAAATGTATAAACACTGAAATAAAAAAAATGTCAAGTTCTTGTTGAATCAGAGTCTTTAATGTGTGTGGTCAAGTTCAGATTAATTAAATACTATATAAAGCCATCATAGACTTATGTTCACTTGTAGATGAGGGACATGATTTTGACTAAATCACAGAAAAGCTAGAAGGTCACTTATGAACGCAAAGCCGTCTGAAAATTTTTTGGCCGATGAAGTATTTTTAAAAACGAAGATGTACTTGGAGCTTGTAATAAAGATGATAATGATACAAGCTTCCCGAAATATTTTTGAGAGCTGTAAGCGAATATGTTTGTGAGACTTATGAAACAGATGAAAAAGTGTTATGAGTTATGTAGGTTATTCAAGGAGACCTTCAAATTCCTATTTAGATAGAACATTTCAAGTTTGCAGGCTATTTCTATCCAATAGACCCCTCTTTTTTGGCAGTTAACATCTTCATTTATAAAGCCATATCTTAGGGATATATCCGATTTTATGATGAGTTGATTGTGAAGAAAAGGTTTTTAAAATTTTAAAATTTGCTAACTGGAGAACATTTACTATAAAGAGAGGAAATGAGAGAAAAAAAATTACCTACCTGAAAAAAACCTACCTGAGAATTACCAGGTAGGCCATGCCTACCTGGTAATTCTCAGGTAGGCATGGTCTACCAAGATTCTTTAGCTAATAAAAATTAGCTGAATATTAATAACACAATATTATAATAGCAAACATATAAAAATTAAATAAAAAATTATATTTGACTACTTATTATAAGCTTTCAAGAGTATGATTATATAGTTTTATTCTTTAAAAAATTTCATATACATATTTATATTTTTAGTTTCAGTCATCAATTAAATTACAAAATGCAGTTACAGATTATTTTTTTTTAAATTAATACCTTTAAACTTCAGATTAAATTATAAAATGAATATCAATAAAATAAATGGAATTTAGTTTTCTGTTTTTGTGGTTTTAGGCCTGGAGGAGATTGTGGGCTTCCGCAACCATTCTACATCCTCGAACCAGGGGCGAACCTAATTTGGTTCTGCAATTCAGGAAAGGACCAAGCGAAAAGCGGTTACACATTGTCAAGGCCAGCAGAGATGGACTCCGTTTGTTCCGCTGTCGATCAAAATCGAGGCCGCTGCGCACGTGGGCCTTGTCTTCCGGTAGTTCTCTGTTAATATACTTAGCAGCTGCAACGGAATACGAAACGCAAAAATGGATGCAAATTCTCAGAGACGGACTTTGGCCTCCTATTCATAATCTACCAAGTATGCTGTGAATGATTACTCTTTCATGAGATAAACAGAGATAATATTCTATTCATGTTCTTAAATTAAAAGCGTTAAATACAAAATATTAGATATTATTTTATTTGAAACCGAGAAACAATCATGGACATAGTAATAGTAATAAATATATATTTATGTATGAATAGAAATATCGATGATTAAACTTTATGCAACACTCAATTACTTGATTTTTTTATTAAAGCAAAATTTAAATTCTCAGAAATAAAATTTTAAAGTTAAATGGATAATAATTTGGCTCTTATATCTATCTATATATACTTTTAAATATATAGAATTTGTATTTTATTCTTGTTAACACAATGGCAATTTTTGCGAAACAGCAACGAAAGAAGAATGTCTTTTTAAACTTTCAGTTCACCACAACAAAAAAAAAAAAAAAAAAAAAAAAAAAAAAAAAATTTGACTTCCACAGAAATTATATGGATGTTTAACAAAAGGAGTGACTCTAAAAATTAACCCTTCTTTGCATAATGGTGGAAATTTCCATCATAACCTATAATGCCCAAAAATTATATAAAAGAACAAGTTCACTTTAAGTTGATCGAGTTTGGATACCTTTTTAATGTCCATTGCATAAAAAGAAACATAGTTGTCAAAAATAAACAAGTGTCATTATCAGTGAAACTAGCTTAAAGTTGGTCTCATTCCGCTGTTTGTTGTAGTTGCAATAAACGTATGATTTCGTTTATAATTTTGTTTTATTATATTTGAGTTTCTATTGCTAAAGAATTGAAAATGAGTGGAAGAAAGGTTTGTAACACGTGTTTCTGTTATTTTCCTCTTTTATTTCTATTTAGTACTAAGCTAATGATCTAACTTTGGATGATGATGGAAGTTTTTAGCATATTGTTTTTTGCTAAATTTATGCTATAAATATATACTAAGATTTTTTTTAACCATTTTTCCTTTAATTTTGAACATGAATTATATCAACTTGATTTATTTCACCAATAAAGAAAAAATCATGAAAAGAAGGGTTAATATAGAAAGAAGCCTTACATCAAATTAATACAAAATTAAGAAATTTGTAACTAACTCATGTCATTAAAATGCGGTTTAGCTTCATGTTTTTCTAATTTTTGTGAATAATCCAGGTATCAAGAGTAGAAAACCAATGTACAAAAATCATGTTTTTATGAAACTTTAATTAAATTCACATTTAGCTATTTCACAACTCTCATGGAAATATTTTATAAACTACCTCTTTAAAGTTAGGAAAATAAAATTTTTGCATATATATTTAGAGTCAATAAATATAAAGTAAATTTAAAAGATATAGTAACATACGTATGATTGAGTAATAATTAGATTTATAGCGCTGTAGCGTTTCATTGGAATTACATTTTATTGTGAATTCGATTACCCATTAACTCTTTATGCGTAATAAGCATTTTTCCTCATAAATTGTATGAAAAAACTCAGAGATTTAATGAAGTTGCACTGTAACAATACGTTTTCTTAGAAAAAGAAAAAAAAAGAAAAAAAAAAAAAGCTGACTTGAGAAAATAAATTAGAGTAACTGACTACGGATGGGGAGGACCTGCGTTCGAATCCCGGCTCGTGCATGGATGAACTTTCTCTTCCTATGTGTTTCTTGTCCTTTCCTCTGATGATGGATGAATGTGGCCCGCCCTATAAACGGGTTTGTGGTGGTGTGACGTGGGAAATGCTATTCGCCTCCCTGACTTGGTTCACAGGTGCCCACCGGGTAACGATAAATGAGTGGCAGTTTCCGGCCTTGTTATGGCTAAAAAAGGGTTAATCACCCAAGTGCTCGCCATTGGGGGAAAAAAAAGGGAAATGAACGATAACTTTCAATTTATAACTGACTTGAGAAAATAAATTAATTCTGAAAGTGGCTGTAGTTAGAAAAAAATTTTATCGCTTTTTTTCTGTGTTTTATATTAATCTTAAATTTCAATTAGAACTGAAAATAAAGAATAGATATTAACATATTAAAAGAAAAAATCATATAATTAAAATTATTTTTTTATGCTTACAGAAAAAATATTACACTAAGAATAACCAAGCTCACTGTCATTAATTCAGTGAAATTTTCCAAATTTTGAAACTTTAGAATTAACCCTACTTTAAGTAAAAAAAAAAAAAAAAAAAAAAAAATCTAAGGTGAATTCTCAGAAAGAAAATATTTTGAAAAGTTGGTCAAGCACAGCAAATTTTTAAGTGTTAGAAAAATAATCAAGAAGTTTTAAAAAGATGCTGCATAAGATGAACTGCTTTAGTACTTTCATTTTAGAGAACAAAATTAAAAAAGGGAATAAATGTAGAAAATAAAAAGCCAAAAAATATATATTATTTGTTTGAGCATTAACTTAACATTTTTTTTTATTTAACCTATCATATTCTAGTTTTATACGGTTGGGAATGAGATATCTACACTTTTCTCATTTTTTTTTTTTTTCAGTTTTTGAAACTTATTGCATTTATGTATAAAACAATAATCCAAATTTAGTTAATGTCCAAAGAAAAAGTATGATAGGTTGACATTAATGAAAATAAATCCAACTTAATTTAAAATGTTCAAAGAAAAAAGTTGAAATATTATCATTAATATTTCAAGTTTATATTTTTAATGGGAGCTGCATTTAATTGAGTAATAATAAAATTTTCTTAATTTATAGTCAACATGCATATTTTTCCAGAAAAAAATCAAAAAGTTAAATAAAACATTATTTTCAGAATATTTCCTAAAGATTCATGTGAAGTTCTATATGTAATCAAAATTATATATTAAGAAATAAAAACAAAAATCCAAAGCAATTTGCTTAAATAATCATCAAAGACTTTTTTTATCTTAGAAGATGAAGTTATTCATCGGGCATTTTTTTTAATTAATTATCGTTTAATAGTTGTATTTAATAGTTGTATCATTCTAGAAAACGCCTATGAAGTTTCTCTCATTGATAATGAGAAAACTTTTTCCACTGGCCTCCTGGGATTGTACGGTCGACTGATCAGGAGTTCCGATGATGTGGTCAGTATAATCCATCCTCACTGGCAAGGAATGTTATTGCGGTGGAAGCAAGAGGATGTTGAGGATGTCCGCCTCATCCGAAAAGTCAGGGATGAAGAATCCACTGCTGGTGTTTTCCAGATAACTCTTCGCAGGTCAGTAGTTTTTTCATTGATTTTTTTTCAAAGAGATAGTGAAGTTTACTAGCATTGTGAGCATACTAAAATCCGTTGAGGGCCGCTTTGTGAAGTGAACTTGACAGATTATTAAAGAGGATACCGCATTATCTTGATCTGTCTATGAATAGTCTTCAAGGCTACAAGATGAATGGAAATTGCACGGAATAAAATTTCGAAGAATTTTGAAGCACAGGAATTTACTCTGAAATTTTGGGAATAGACCGGGAATTTTGGGAATCTTGAGATTTTTGAAGGAATAAACTCGTGCAATCATCTTTCTTTTAATATATTGTCTTACCACACATATATAAAACGAATTAAAAAAAACTAGATAAAAATACGATGCAGAAAAATATCTGTTCTGCCTTCCAGTATGAAAGTTAATGTTTCCTACTGAGAAAAATAAAAATACTTGCCAAAATAATAAAAATAATAAATGGATATTCAATAAAAATATGAAGATATATATATTTCTCAGGACTGCCTGAATAAATATTGACGTTTCCATATTTCCTTCGTTATAAATTCATGCTTTGAAAGAAAGATTCATTTTTCAACATTAATTTTTAAAATTATTAATTAACGCATA
Source organism: Latrodectus geometricus (assembly GCA_026290005.1). Taxonomy (NCBI): domain Eukaryota; kingdom Metazoa; phylum Arthropoda; class Arachnida; order Araneae; family Theridiidae; genus Latrodectus; species Latrodectus geometricus. The sequence goes on from JAPDSC010028620.1 coordinate 37,464, forward strand.
AATCATAAAATAAAATATTTTATTTCTTTTAATAAATGTTTGATAAAAAAATTTCCGAATCAAATTTGAAAAATTTCAAAATTCTCGAAGAAATAAATTGGTTTTATTCTCGGAAGTAAACCCAGTCTTTTCTTAACAGAACAAGATATACTACAGCTTTCCTGGAGTAAAGACCCCTCTAAATTAGCCCTCTATGTTCAATTTGTCTCTATATGATTGTACAAGACGTAACTATATAAGGTCTTGAGATGACTACCCAGCAATCGTATCTTTATGGCATTATCCATTTAGTCACATAGCGGTCCACTAAAAATATTATGACTTCTGAGCAACTTCGTGCAATCCTAATAATAATCGTATCCGATGTCTGACATAGTTTCTACAACCTGAGCAGCACTGATCGCAATCAACCACCGACTTTTGCTTGTGATTGTCCAACTTCTAGCCTACCAACGATTTTACTACGAAATTCATCCCATAAAGCATTTATGTTTTTATTTAAACTGTAATTTGTGCGAGATTGTGGTTTTTTCTTTAAAAAAATGGAATTTCAGCCACAAATTCGATAATTTCCAAAAATTTCAGCTTTTCAAAATCAAATTCAACTTTTTTTAAAAATATTTAGTTTGAAATATGTATAAGCAATGTTTTAATGGCAGATTAGATATATATTTTACCTCATATGTAAAAAATTACTATTGAAGTAATATGTTTATATAAATAAATAACAATAAACAAATATTACAAAACAGCATTGTTAATTTCTTATTAAAATTTCGGTAATAAGGCTTTAAAGTCTTAATTTTTTTTCACAGCCCAGGACTGAAGACTCGGAGCCTTAATTTTTACAGCAGCACTGCTGCTTCAGCTGTTGAATGGATTCGATCCGCATCTCAAAAAGTAGAGAATTCGGAAATGAATGATTCACAGAAAATCTCTGAACCACCTATTCTTCATATGGAACAAAGCAAAAATGAAGTGGTAATTAACAACGATTCTGAATATGCAAAGATCCGCAAAAGCAGTAAGCAGTTGGAAGTAATCGAAGAAAATGAAACAATGGCAATATGTAATGGAATTGGTGATGAGCCGGTTTCCAATGAACAACCAGGGAAACTCTTATCAGCAAATATCTCAAGTGATTTATTAAATGCCAGCATAAGCTCCATAAGACCAGCAAGAAAATCCCTGGAGGAAGATTCCGAAGTTAAAGTTGAAGAAAATGATTCAGATGATTCTTTAACCGACATATACGAACATGTATATGAAGATTTGCCAACAAGAACATCCAGTGTAGGAAACTACACGCTATATGAAGAAATGGACAATTTAGACAATGAATATGTTCCTCCTTTACCACCTCAACTGCCGGATCGCCCTTTGCAGAAGCCTAACTCTTTACGTTTGCTGAAATTATCTGAAAGTGTTGCCGAGGCATTAAAGCTAGCAGAAGAAATACCCATTAAAGAGGAACAACACCAAGCAAGTTTTCTGAAAAAGGTTGTCGGAAAATGTAAGAGCCTTCAAGCCAGCCCGTTAAAAGAAGTAGCTTCTCAATCTTTCGAAGAACAACCTGTTCTAAAAAGAACATTATCAGAGCCGGATGTATCTGCTTCGCCGGATATATCTGCTAAAGATACATGGTTTCCAGACTCAAGTGTTCGTCGCAAAACAAGCGAGGACATTCTCAGTAATGCCCAACAAAACGAAGAATCTATTGGAAAAAATACTGCAAAGCAATATCAAAATAAAATTTCCAAGCAAAATATCGAATCAGATATTAGTATAAATCCTACACTAAGATCACATCCACTTCATGATAACGTCGCTGACAGTAAAGTGAGTAGAAAAATGTTTTGTATTTATGATGTTAAAAATGTATGTATTTAATGAAATTAAAAATACATAATGTAATTAATGTTGTTAAATATTATATTTGGAAAATATGAAAATTATTCCAAAATGTTACTAAAAACATAAAATTTAACTGCTGTTTATTTTATTTTAATTCTTAGTAATCTACGTAAGGAAAAAAAAAAAAAAAAAAAAAAAAACTTAACTATATAAAACACAAGTAGCCAAGTTTAAATATTAATTTAGGTAAAAATAATTTAATTAGTTTCATTACTCAAGTAATTTCAACAAACTTGAAGGAAAAGTTCAGAACGAATTTATTGTGAATTAAGACTCATTAGCCAATGAGATTCCTTAAACTAAATCTGATATTGACACATTATAATAGTTTTATTTGTACCCTAATTACCAAGTTTCACATCATGATAAACCGCCAATTTATTAAATTGTCAAATGAGAAACAACCCTACGACAGGACTCAATTTTTAGTCAGAGGTTAGTGTTATTGCTTTCTAAAGGATTGCAAATATTTAGAAATTGTTAGTTGTCGAATATTTGCAAACAATTTCACGCTTATTATAATTTTTTGACTGAAGTAGATTATCAAGTACAAGTCCTTAGGTTCGTAAATTGATGAATGACGAATTATTAATTTTTTTATAAAAAAAATGTTGCATTTATTTTGTAATTAGAAATTATTTTTAATTGGAACATTTCCTCGTAATATAATACAAATTGATTTGGAGTAATGTAAGCTTGACGCCACCGTTTTGATAATGAACTAATGTCGACAAATACTAATAATCTGAATTGGCATGTACAATTTTAATGTTCTTCTTCTTCTCTTGAGCTTGTCAGATATGTGGTACCTCTGAATTGTTGCATTTTGTACCATGATTTTAATGTTACTAATTTCTTCTTCTGTTTCAGAAAAATGTCACAAAATGTGTTTCGAAACAAATGGAAGATGATTACATAGATATGAGATGACATATTGCAAGTTAGGAAACCAGACTGGATTCATAGTATTATTTTGATTAAAGTTCTAAAAAAAATTGGAAACGCAAGATTTTTTAAACCCAGATTTCATATTTTCACAATATTTCAAAAATAAAATATTTCTGTTGGAAAACTATTTTCAATAAAGTTTATATATTAAGGAATGAATGATAAATTTATAATAATAATAATTACAACATAAAAAATAAATGGAAGCACCAAAAATTGATCTGTATTTTCATAGACTGGGTAGCGTTATATTTCTGCGATTCTGAAAATATTGTTTCTGCTTATGTTAAAATTACACACATGTCCATAAATTAAAGATAATCCAGAAGTATACTTAAATCGAAAGCGAAAGTAAAAAGGTTATTTGTAGGCAAATTAGAAATAAGGTAAACAACTATATTACAAATTAGAGGAAGGCACTTGATGACTCCAAACTTACGTCACAATGACGAGAGCGTTAGTATATAAGGTAATGTCAGTAGATGTTACAGTTCTCGAATTACAATGCTAAGTGATGACTGGTATTTGGCAATAATCGCTAAAAGAAACAGACGGAATATGACAGCGGAAATGTCAGCGTCAGCAATCATCAGCCACGAGTACGACCGTTTCAAGACAAACTGTATGCAGACGTTTGAGGCAATATGGTCTATATGCTCGCTGCCTTGCTAGATGTGTTCCACTCACGGCAAATCACTGTTGACAGCAGTTAGCCTGGAGTAGAGAACACCGTCCTTGTAGGTTTGTGTTGTTCTCCGACGAGTCAAGGTTAAGTTTGGAGTCCGATTCACGTCGGACATTCATAAGGAAAACGCCCGGTACTCAGTACCACTAAGACAACATCATTGTATGCTAGTGCTTCAATCGTAGAGGAGTGCTCGTTTAGAAAGGCTATAGAGTTCTAGAACAGATCTGCATATTCGTATTGGAACCATGACAGGCTAAATTTATCGAAATATCATTCTGGAACAACATGTCCGTTTGTTTAGGGGTGCCATAGGCGCTGAATTTGTGTTTATGAATGATAATCCTCAGTGTTCAAATATTGTTAACGATTGCCTTTAATAAGCAGGATATCACAAGTATGAAGCATCTGCGGGACATGCTTTGGAAACGAATTGCAACCCGTAAACCACTTCCTACATTTGTACCAAATCTTCGGAGAGGATTGCTTGCTGAGTGGAGTTCTCTGCCCTAAGTGCAATTCGATAATGGGATCCTCACCTGTACAGACTGTATTTATTCGTATGGGAAACATACGATATATTAATTTCCATACCAAGAACATACTGTTCAGTTGTTTTACAGTTTATATGTAGTGTAAGTGCTCCAGGGAGCTATAATTATGGTTTGTAGGCCTGATATCACATACATAAGAAGAAAGCCCAGTACCACTAAGACAACATCATTGTACGCTAAAGGAAACTTTTGTTCTTTCTCATTTGTTTAATACATGGGCTTTACGAATGAATCACGTTTATTTTGTTTCTATATCTTTAGTTGCCAATTCCGGCATTACCTTTAATTTATGGACATGTGTGTATTATACAATGGTTGTCATAAATTAAGAAAAAATTACAAAAATAGCGATAACGCAAAAAGTTATGCATGGATTTGTTGTTGTTGTGTTGGGTTTTGTGGCGCAAGGTCCAAAAAGGACAAGCTGCGCCAAAGTTATGCGTGGAATTTAATGAAACTTATACACATTACACAACACTTTGAAAGGGACAAAATAGCTTAAAAAGGAAACACCAGACAATCATAGTGATATAAAAATTAGCATATGTATACAGTGAACAAATGAAAGTTATAGATTTGATATAGGAAAAGTATCTGTAATATGGGGTGTGATCCTCCTCCCCAGAAGCAATGCAGCGATATTTGATACTCTCAATTAAGCTGTCTATTAATTGATTAGGAAGTGTGAGCCATTGTGCTCTTCCAAAGCAGTTGAAAGCCTAGCTATGGTCCTAAGAGGAGGATTGAGAATATCTGCAACATCTCTCTAGAGAATCCAAATATGCTCGATTGAGTTAAAGTCTGGTGATCGAGCTGGCCACAGCATGTGGTCAATTGTTTCCTGCTCAAGATAAGCATCTACGATGGGAGCCGTGTGTGGTCTTGCATTTTCATCTTGTAACACAAAAGCATCATCTATTGTTCCGGCATAAAGGCGCACATAAGTATCAAGGATGTCATTTTTATGGGTGGGGGGCATTAACATTTCCACAGGAAAATACATGAAGGTCTGTGCGTCTTCCTAAAGAGATACCACTCCAAACACAGATGCTGCCTCATCCTGATCATTATGCATCTCTTTCATGGATGTTTGATGGATGAAAACAATTCCACATTCTCTCCAGATGAAAATGCGGGTATTATTGCTTTCGAAACTAAACTTGAATTTATTTGCAAAGAGAACAGCCCTCCATTGATTACGCTTCCAATGGACCATGTTGACGAGCCCATTGCAAACGTTCCCATCTATGGCGTGATGTGAGCGCAAATGTCTGCTTTGACTTACCAACATATTCAAAATTTATTGAGATTGGTTTATTTTTAGGAGAGTCATTACTATTTTTGTGATTTTTCCTCAATTTTTGGTTACAAGTGTAAGATATTACGCTAGTAAGGAAGTCTCTTGAAGAGTTTTCCAATATAAAAAATTTTTTTCATTAAAATAAAAAAAATTACAGTTTCAGAAATATATTTCACATTAAGGAAGTATTGTCAACAAATTTTTCAGAAATTTTTGTAATTTTTAAAAAAATTTTCTAAGTTTTAAAGAAATATTAGATTACTGACGGAAACTTATTTTCTATAATTGGATCTAGATCTCTCCAACCCATGGCTCTTAGGAATTTGGATTTATTATGAGTTTGTTACCGTTTTACCATACCTTCTTTACTCAAGAAAAAGTTAATACAACTAGTACTCGATACTTAAAGTGCATTCTAAGGTAATAAAAATTCTTATGTCTGATGAAGGGATATAATCCATGAACTGATGGGTAGAACTCAAAGATCAAGGGAAAAACATACAAACTCTGATATTAAAACTAACCAATCATGCAACCAGTAAAAAGATTGTGCAGTGCTCGCTTCAACGTATGGGTTTCAGAAGCCGCTGACCTACAAGAGTACCATTACTCAAACAAAGATCGCCACTGGGCTGAGATCTTGCCTTGTTTTTGGAGTTAAAGTGGGCAGGCGAAATTGCAATTTCCTCGATTTTGTGCATATTTCATCATAGCTTTACATCATAGAAATAAAACTTTGTTTTAAAAACGTGCATATATTATATTAAGTTTTAAACATGCTGCTAGATAGTAAAAGAAACGAAAAGTTTGTTACAATATCTTTATAATCAATAAATGTCTCTTTCAGTTGCTAAATATAACTGACGATGAAAGTTTTTCTTCTCTCAATGCACTTCAAAGATAAGTTTCCAATCTTTTGAGACATAAAAATAATCGTTCATAACTGGTTGAAAGCCATTGCCTGTCGCAGAAATGTAGACTATGTTATAAGAGGATATGTATTTTTTAATTGTTTTTCTCATTAAAAATTCAAACCGTTTCTAAAATAGCTATCTTTTATGTTTTGAGATTTTATCATTGAATAAAACAGCCCAAGCTCATGCAGATTCTATGTATCTTTTAATTAGGATCTAAAAATGCTTTGCACTAAAAACAAAATATTTTTTTTGCTCAAGGACAATATTTTAATGATCGGTACGCATTTTACTGTTCCTTTCTAAACTCAGGATTTCTTTTCTCTCAAGTAGGAAAATAAAAAAATTTAGGCTAATAAGAACCTAAAGTTACATTTCCTTTGTTGCTTTGAGAACAATCTGTATTGCAATAAGGGCAGTATCTCTAGCACGCAATAATGACAAAATTTATTTGAGAACCTTGAAATATGTCACAATTTTCCGTTAACACTCACCTTCTTAGTCAATTTCCTCCAAAGTTCAAAGATATATTACATTTTCAACTATATTAGGAGTTCTTGCGAAAAAGTCGCCAATTGTAGAACGCTTTTCAAAGTTCATGATTGATGAAGTTGAAAGGGGAAGAATTAACATGAATAGACAATTGCAGCAAAATTATATTTGGAATTAGTTTTCTTGCATATGCGGTAAGGAAATCGTTCCTAACCAATAAGGATCAAAGACCAGTTGGCGCCTTTTCGTATTAGTAGCTTGGTGATGTCACTTCGAATTATGAAAATTTCTCCTTTTGTTGTAATCGTCAGGCAGGTGTGCATTTTTGGGCAGGTAAAGAAAATTTTCTTTACCTCCAAGTGTAATAAGTCAGGAAGAATAAATATTGTGACTGAAATGCCAAACACATTTTTTCATCAATTTCAAATCAATATTTTACGACTATTTTTACGATGCCGCCCACCCTGTCTAGTGGTCAGCGTGACTGACTGCTGATCGGGAGGTCCTGGGTTCAAATCCCGGTTCGGGCGCATGGATGTACTTTCTCTCTCTCCATCCTATCTTAGTCCTTTCCTTGTATGAATGGTTGCCTACACTATAAACGGGTACCTATGGCATGTGTGTTCAGAGGTCAAGTCAGTCTTCTGCCTTTGTGGTTCCCCTCCAAAAAAGAAGCTGCATATTACCTTATGCCAGATCTTCTGGACCTGGTGTGGGCTTTCCTGCACGAGGGGATAAGCAACAACACGATGCTGTTAAAAATGATTTTGATCTAATATGATCTTGACGATATCGATGATCAAAGATAATCGTAAAGAGCGAGGATTATCAGGGATCAAAAGCATCTTTTTGAAAATTTTCAAATCGTCCACATGTTCTATCAAAAATTATTTCGCAATAAAGAAAAGGATGAAACAATGCTTCCGTTTCATCACTTCCTTATTAGAATTTGTACAATATACAGTGTACTTTATCAGTCGCTATTGATAAACATTATCTTATTTTATTTTAGTTCATTTACTCGGACAGTATACGATAAAAAAATTTATTATAAATCATTTCACAAACAAAAACGATAAGGAATTTTAGTTCATTTCTTCGGTCAGTATGTGATGAAGAGAGATAAATGTCAGCCAAATTACTGGCGTATACTTATAGAAATTTCTTCTAACAAGAAAGAACAGCTTTTTGATAGACATAATGCTAAGTGTACTATGTTAATGCTCCAATAAAATAAAAAAGAATTATTAACAGAAAATTAATGTGTATGATGTAATTATACATCAAAAATTAAAACAAAAATATGTATGAAAATTTTATTTGCTATTAATCTAAGAGTGCTATTGTTAAGAACTTTTTTCATTCCCTAAAGTGGTTCAAGAAATGTATTATAAATGCATATGTGAATACACATTCACATATTATATATATATAAACTCATGGAAAAAAATAATAACACAGAAATTTAACAATAAAATTCTATTTATTGCAGTTACTATAAGTTTACATCTATACAACAAATACACAATGAAAAAAGCTGAAAAATTTCACCAATTATTTAGATTTATACTTATATATATATATCAGCTATAGAACATATAGCCAGACTTCTATGTTGTTAAAATGAATTAGAAGTCAAATAAAAACTCTTGAAATAAATTAATTCAACTAACATTACAATCTCAGATATTCCAACATGTCACAGAACCATTGCATAAAATATTAAATTTATTAAAATGAGTTAATATAAAATTTCTATCAAACGATACTTTGTACTTATCATATTGCCATTTACAGAAGACATGCAAAATCACTTGCCTTCACTTGTGAGCAAGATAAGCCACTTCAACAATTCTAAATTTTAAAGACTGTCAGGCATGGTTAATAATTCAAAAATTTTCTTTCCCTTACTATAAAACTCTGTACAAAGATAAATTACAGTAGAAAACAGAAAGACATACTTAGAGAAGAAAATGTCAGAATGAATGTATGAAAATTAAACGATGAATGCTGTCTCTAGACCTTATAGGTCATAAAATACTGAATACCGGAAAAATCAAAATTTCTCCTTTTTTTTTAAACAATGAAAATGTGTTGTGCCATTTAGATGATGGACAGTAGCAACAAATAATGAAGTAAATAGTTGAAAAATTTGTACTTCATTTATATAGTTATTCATTTCGAATTAAAATGTAGGCTTTCAGTTTGTTAACAGAAAATATGAACCTGTCTAAAAGATAAATAAAAAAATACTATATTTATTTAAAATAGTATAATTTTATCCTAACTTTTTAAATAATCAACTGAAAATTTGCTAAACTGTCTTTAAATAGTTTACACTTATTTCTTTACTTAAAAAAATAAGTTAAAAGTAAGAATTTACCTTATTTAAATTCATACTTATAATACACACAACTATAACATTCTATATCTTAACAATTGAAATTAGTTATAGGCACATGTTATCTCAGAAATAAAATTTAGCATTTCATACCTCAGCAAGCAAAAAATTGACACCAGCTATATATACAGGCTATAATGATTTATTTGATTTAATTTAATCATCAAAAAATAAATCATGAATCACAATGCCACATTTATATTGTAATTAAATATAAATGTTTAAATTAATTACAAAGAAAAAAAAAAAAGCTTTTTGGCAATTAAAAATATTAAAACAAAATTTTAAATATTTTAATTTTATACGATTTTGTATTTTAGAAAAATTATTTAATGTATTTTGACCTGGAGTAAAAATTGAGTAAAATACTTTTAAGAAAAGAAAAAAAAAAAAAAAAAAAAAAAAAAAGATTTTTCAAGAGTTAGTTACGATGACCTATTACTTAATTATTTAAGAATGCCTTTTAAGTACTGGACTCTTCCAGCAAACATTATCTACATTATAAATCTATATAAAAAACATATAACACCTATACAAGTCGCAACAAGTTATGATAGACCTGTTCCAAAGTAAAGAATTTCAAAAAGGTGCAAAAAATTACACCAAATTTATTGGAATATATACTTACAAATTAATAAACATACTTATTAAATTAAGAAACCACAAAACTTTAATTTTATATATAATACCATATATATTTATTACAATGACTTATCTAGTATAGCTGCCTCATATGGCTATAGTTTGGCAAATTACTATTAATCAATGCTGATGTATTTGATAGTGTTCTGTATGAATGTTTTACAAAGCGAGAGTTAAACTTTAACTACTAGTTCCAATTATTTTCTCAGAACTCTAATAAAGATAAATAATTATTTATTGCTATTTAAATAAAACATATCTAGAGTAAAATAAGTTCTTATAATACACATTTAAGCAAAAGTTTAAATATCAACAGAAATTTTAAAACTATTAAAATGTAAAATACAATTAAAATATAAAGCTATAAATTATATTTTATCACAATCATGCCATTTAAAATAAGCAAGATAAAACTTATGCAACTTATTAGATTACTTTAACATCGAAAGTAAGTTAACATTTTTAATCTAAAGTTTTTCAAGACTCAATTTAGGATTATATAAAAATATCATGAGTTTAACTTATTAATATTTAAATTTTAAAAATGATATAATGATGCACCAGAAAAGGGCAAACAAATTTAAAACAAGTTTCATACCTTTTAAAACTTAAATAATTAATATAGTGCCATTTGTTATACCTTTTTCTTTTTAATTAAAATAGGTAACAAAGTAACTAAAATACTTTAATTCTCCACATATATATGCACACTTGATAGGAGATTTTAAGCACTTGACTAATAGCACAAAATTTCCAGACAAACAAGCGAAAAATTTCCTTATTCTGGTGCTGAATAAAAATTCATTGATAAAATACCAATCAATAATAAAAATACTAATAATTATAATTAGAAAGAGTGGAGTAATTACCATAAGAGAAAATAGAAGATAATTAAATTCACAAAACTGTACACACAAGAAGAAATTTGAACCTATGAATCTAAAAACTCTATCTATTGGAGAAGCTAATCTTCATTGAGCATGCATTTTATCAATTATGCACAGACATTTGGTATAATATACATATATATTCCTGAAATACTACAGATTTTGAAACTACTTTGGAGGCTTTATTCTAGGATGGCGTAATATAGGGGCTGATCTATCATCACTACAGGCTTTTCTAAGGTTCACACCCTCACGTATTTCACCAAGAAGATCAGCACGGCAACGAGAAACATCGACAGAGCCACGACCAGCAAGCCACTTCTGAACTCTGGATGCAGCATCATTTCGACCAGATCCATTACCAGCTCTTTTCGCTTCAAACATGACATTGTGGTGGAGACCTGCATATTCCAAGTCTAGAGAGCTCCTTCTATCAGGAGTAGGAGGAAGCTTCTTCAATGGAACAGTATCTTCAATAGAGTTTCTATGCCTTGGGAATTGATCAACCAGTTCACTGAAAGTAGGTTGAGAAACCCGCCGTTGAGCTTTTGTTTCCAGAGGTCTAGGTGCAGTATGAAACTTAGATGAATTTTCATTTTTACGCTCCCTTCGTTCCACTCGACTGAATTTCATTTCAAGATCACTAAGAAGGCTGCTTTTATCTGGAGTACGAGGAAGTTTCTTCAAAGGAGCCGAACGCAAATTCAGACGAGGTGGCACATCTGGTTCAGTTTCTTCCAGAGGTGGGGGAGGAGGTGGAAGACGATCAGGTACAACCAATTCTTCATCTCTCTGTAAAGCATCAAGACGAGCATTAAGAGCTCTCATTAGTTGTGCGTGAGCATCTCCACCATCAATGGATTCATTGAACACATTCCAAGAAGTGGTAGAAGAGTCTGTGCTTTTTAGAGTTCTGTGTGGTGGAACGAGGGGAGCTTGTTTAGTTGCAGATGAACGACGCACAGGTGGAGGTGGTGCATGTCCCCCACAAGCTCCTTCTTCTGTTTGAGGTGATCCTCCTTGTGCACCTGAAATATTCAATATTTAAGTTTCTTCAATTTTATGAGTAATGAAAAAATGTTACAATTCTCAGTCAGGAATTCATCTTTAACTATTTGGTTAAGCTTTTATAAATCATAATTGTTTTAAAGTAATGAAACATACCATTTTTATAAATTTCTTTAATAAACATACAAAATAAACATATAAAATTGAAAATACTTCCCTTATTTTAAAGACATTTTTAATTTATAAATTGTATAAGAATTTTGTTTTAAATTGAATAAATAGCATATATTTAAGAATATAATATAAAAATAAATGTAAATCAAAAACACATTTCAAGCCAAAATATAATATCAAATATAATTTAAATTAAAATATTTCACAGGTCCTTTGGGTTTCGTTGGCTACTTCTTTGCACATAAGAAGTATTTTCACCAGATCTTACTATTTGATATGAATTTAGAAAATTTACAAGCTTTAACATTCCAAGTGATCATTGAATGATACTATTCAGTTTAAACTTTTATGAGAATGAAAGCAATTATAACAGCTACAAATATCACTATTATTATTTGTTTAGTAAAAATTTAATGCCTTTAATATTCCTTTTTAATATTTATAACTAAATTTAAGTTTATTAAAAACGTGAATTTTGAAAAATGGAACTGAATAAATTTGCTTATTCTTATTCAAAATATTGAGAATTTTATTCATAGCATCAGATTCAATCTTTAATAAACAGGGCATTTTTTTAAAAAAACTTTTAATAAAAAAAAATACTGGGTGAATTGTAAAAAGCAAATTTGTAGTTTAGAGCATGTGCAATTCCAAAATCATCTTATGCTTGTGAATAAGTTTAATTGTTAGTCTTTAAAAGATACCTGTCAATAAACAAACTTCTATGTGAGTAAATTTTAAGAAAATTAGAATTAATTTTAAGAAAATTTCTGAAATGTTTTCATTAGTCAAGTTTTATGTTTTTAGAAACTTTACTATTTTTCAATATTACAAATATAAAAGCTTTCCCAATATCAATGAGAAGAGTTCTTGATTAAGTCGATTACTCTATAGATACATAGAAAGAAGCTTCATTTTTGCAATGATAAAATTTATAGATACTGAATTCAAAATTAGGAAAAAAATATACAAGTAACTTAAAGTATACTATGAAGTAACATTATATTATAAAGCAGCATGAATATATCAGGAGATGACTTTATTTATGGAACCAAGAATTAATTTTATAATTGTCTTCAAAGAAATACTGTGGATAAAGGTGTCAAAAATATTAAGAGATTATTTCTTTAAGTATGACAATGTTTAAATGACTATAATAAATATAGAATTTTGCTTCCATATTCTTTTACTGATATAATAACCTTAGTTCATATATAACATCCCACACAATCACAAATATCTATGAGATATCCAGATCAAGTCCAATTCATACTAAAATATCCAATAGATCTGCATCATATCCCTGAGGAATTTAAAATTTAAATGTCCTTGGATATAAAAAAACTTGAATATCTACTAGATAAAATAACATCATACATATATTGATATTTGGATATTGTAGATATCTAATATATATTTAAAACTCTTGAAAATTGATGTATCCATATTTTGTAAAGGATAAATATCTAACAGACATCAGAAATCAAAATATCGTTAGATATCTACACTTTGGATATCCTACAAATAATTAGTCAACTGTACATTCATAGAAAGCTGTATTTTCATAAACAAAGTGACTGAATTCGGAAAACATCATCACTACAAATTAAACTATTTTAAATTAAAATAGGGCAGCAATAAGGCTAATAAATCTATTTAGATGTTTATTATCACTTTCTGGCCATGATCAAAGTGTATTAAAAATTAAAGACAAAGTGAGAGGACTTATAAACTTTTTGAGAAATGTTTGCTAAATTTTACAATATTTGAATACTTCACTTTATTCTGCCTTAAAAGTTATGATTACTGATTAAATAGATTATTTTCTTTTACTATAGTATGATTTGTTATTAAGAACAAAATATTTATTGACGAACATCATAAAATTCATAATTAGAAGATTGATATTGCTCTTCAAAAAAATTGCTTCATAATTAAAGATGAAATAAATACAATATATATATCTTCAATTAAATTTTTAAATAGAAAAAATATTTCTTTTAGAGAAAAGTACTAGTTTTTATTGTTGTAGTTTTTGTAGACACAATTATATACTATTACAAAAAGTAGTGCATGCTTTTTCAATTTCATTTATATTTGGTCATTGTTTATAAGTCATCATTGAATAGAAGTGTTAACAAAAAAGTTTTTTAGAAACTTATAAATTTAATTGTTTTAAATTACAATTCCTGCATAATAGTTAAGGAATGTTCTGAAATATCTTTGTGAATATTTTAATAACTATAGTATTATTAATTATAGTTAGTCGATATAAAAATAAATTGTAGAATAAAATTGTTGTCATATGACATTAATAAGTTGATATCTGATCCTATGCAATTTGTTGACAATGTCTCCAAAAGCAGAAAAATTTTTTTTCTGTGATTTAAGCTCTTTAGTGCATTTTGAAACACAGGTTACTTTTTTAAGAATAAACATCAACCCATTTTTAAAAGCATCATTGTTACCAGAAGAAAATACTTCAATTTTTATAAGTATTAAAATAGAAGAAGACAGCATACTTTTGAAAACATTTGTCCCTTATATTAAAAAACAATGTATTTTATTTTAGTATTAATTTTGCGTCTTACATGCTAAAGGAATTCTGTTTTTAACTCATTGGATGTGTTTAATGTTTTTGGAATATAAATGATATATATCAGGGGTGGCCAAGACGTCGACCGCGAAGACTTTTTATGTAGACCGCGCGACCATCCCGATAATGATTTCGGATATTAACAATTTAATTTATGATATAAAAACAAATGAATTATTTAAAATAAACATTTACAACAGTCGTCGCTTTAAAACCCAAAACAAACTGCAAAGATTTACGATTTAAAACCTAAAACGGACATGATGAGCGCGATTAAAACGTTCAAAAACGCTATAGAAAGGTATGAATCTCAGTTAAGAAAACATGAATTGAGAAACTTCAAAAACATGGAGTAAGAGTGCACCCATAATCCAAACCGAGACTTCGAAGATTTCGCTTAATACTTACTTGTTTTGTTTGAAGAATTTGAAAGAAGATTCGCTGACTTAATTAGGTTGAAAGAAATATTCAATTTTATGATATTTCCATTTAATGAAAATGTCAACATAGATGGAGTATCTGAAAAAATAGGACATTTAATAGATATCACATCAGTCTCGGCCGAGGAAGAAATTTTAAGATGCGATATATTCTTAAATCCAGAGCATATTTAGCGATACTGATTTTTGGAAATTAATTTCTGAGGAAACGTTTCCAAATATTTACAAATTGATTTTGTATTTGAAATCATACTTTGGATCGAGGTATCTTTGCTAATTTGCTTTTTCAACCATGAACAAAAAATAAACATTGGTCACATTTAACAGATAAACATTTAATTTCGAGTTCATGCATTGCAATAAGCTCGTACCAGCCACAATATGATAAACTTGTCCCAGATGTACAGTGCCAAATTTCCATTAAACGAAGTGAATAGGAAGGTCATTTTTTGATATATGAATACTTTGATTATTTTCGCCAGTAAATTTTTATTTTGTAAATATTAATATTAAATTTTTATTAGAAAAATTGCATAATTTACCATATTTTCTTGATACCGAAAATAAATATGTACTTTAATTTAGCTTTGCCACTAGTAGACCGGCTTCGATTTTTTAAATGTGGAGTAGACCCTGGATCCCAAAAGTTTGGCCACCCCTGATATATATGTATCGACTTACATAACTAATATTAGTTTACTTTTGGATTGGTTAAATGAAAATGGTATACATAAATTCAGTTTTATTCATGTTGAAAGATTTTTGTTTCAAAATATTTTTATCTTCATTCTATAATTTCAATTTATAATATGTAATTCAGCTATCTTTCTAACATTTCCTCTTGTTTTGTCATTTTAAAAATCTAATTGTGATTTTTATTCTGTTATTCATTAGCTATATTTTCATTGTTCTAAAATACATTGCTAATTTTTAATTTCTTTTGAGCCTTTTCTGAATAATCTATCTTATAATTTGCCTTATGATTTTATATTTTTATTAAATAACTAGTATAATATTTTAAACATTATAATGTTTATGATATCATACTTGTTATTTTGCTAAAGTCTTATGTTTTGAACCTGATAACATTTAATTATATAATTATTAAGTTGTAGGAGTAATTTCATTTATCTATGGGGATATTTTTCTATTGCTCGTACTTTCCTTTGCTTTTTTCTATTGCTCGTACTTTCCTTTGCTTTTTTCTATTGCTCGTAATTTCTTTATTACAAACATTTAATATTTGTTTCTTTTGATATTAATGTGTTTGTTGATGGTTGATTGATGGACAAATATAATTTCCTACAAGGATTCTGTTGTTTTTCTTTACTTTAGAATTTACTTATTTTCAGATTGATATCTAATATAGTCACATTGTGTTTAAATTTCTTATTTTACTATTTGCAAGATTTAGATTAATTTTGATGTTTACTATTTACGCATTTTTATAGAGTTACTTATTAGCCAGTAATTTATTGATTGAAAAACTTCAAAATAATTTAACCACTTTTAAGTTTGCCATATTATCAACTTCACAAGAGCCATTTTCTGAAGACTTTCAGTTAAATTTATTGCCTACTAACATTTTGTTAATAGAAGTTAACACTAGTTTTATTTCAATTGACAGAAATATATGTATGTAAATTACATATTTAATTTACAAGTGTTTTAATAACCAATGATTATAGTAGATTTATATAAATAACACCCCTAAAATGATATCTACTTTTTTTTATTAAAAATATAAGAGACAAAAAATAATTGTTTATTATTTTTCTTCGTGTTAATATTTTATTAATTTATTTTTCCTTTCTTGATTTTATAGCTAGTGTTGATTAGAGGAATTTTTAATTGGCATGGAAGGCACATCTTAGCATCACATTGTTATAATGTTTTCATTATGATTACTTAAATAAAAGCAATTTTTCTAAATGAATTCTGACAATTGCTTACTTTATTGACTCTCATATACTTGTTATAATTAAAATATAGGTTTTTATCAACTTTATGATCAAAGTGTAAGACTGTTTTATATTAAGTGCATTAAATTGTACATATTCTATGCATTAGTATTTCTTTTAGGGAAGTAGTTTGAATTACTTCTATATAATGTATCAAATTAAAGGAGACAATTTTAAACTAGAATTCTCTTGTAAGAAAAGCTTTTGCTTTCACTATGTGATCATAAAACTAATTCACTATTGAAATGTTCCATATTGATAAATTTCCTCTATATAAAGAAAAATATATGAATTAATCAATTATATGGTGAAAACACATTAAAGGAATTTTAAATTGGTTTTATAAATTATTTTTATAAAAATTGTTTAAATTTTTATATTATAAATTTGAAAAAACATGTGAATTTAGCTTTTATTGAAAAATTAAAACATGAAAGTGCTGTAAATACATAATACATTTTAATAAAAATTTATTTCAAATTATGCAAATTTGTTCCTTTTTAAAAAAGATCTTAAGCTTTTCCATAGAGGAATGTTCATTATTGAATATGAAAAGTATAGTATTTGGTAAAAATTTTCCAATGATACATAATAGATCTTCAAATTTTTCAAAATTTTTAACTGCTTTCTATTTTTAAAAATTTGTAATTCAATTTTTTACTTTAAACACTTATATTTTCAATATTCAATTTTAGCGATAAGGAACATTGAAAATCAGAAATAAATTGAGCAAAATATATATATGTATTGTAAACTGAAATACAAATTAAATGTTTTTATTATCTACACTAAATAAATCCTCAATCAATAGGAATTTAATTAAAAATTTAAGAAAGTGTATCAAGAAATCAATTTTGAAGTGTTGATTCTATAAATTTTATTTTTGCATTAAAAGCTGATACAATAATAAAAATTTTTTTAAGAAAATATTTCCACTTTTTTAATTTTCAAGAAATCAGAAGAAACAGTATCATAAACAAGTCTCTCAAACATTCATATATAATTTAATTTTGATGTTTATTCTACTTTACATACTTTAAAGCTTTTAAAGTTAGATTAAAAATAAATTTATATAATTTTATTTTTAATACTTTAAAAGTTTACAGTAAATGAATGCATTCATAAATTCTTAATATTTTATAAAATTAAGTCGCACTGTGTTTGAATTTTTAATATTAGAAATCATTGAAAACAGTTTTCCCATTGTTTTTCTTTTGAAATTAAGTATTTAGTCAATAATGCAACAAATTAATCTTTGTTACTTAGAAAATTTTTTTTTACAACTGCAATACAATATTTCAAAATATTGTTTTAGTAAATAACGTCAAAACATTATGGGTAAAATACTTATATTAATGATTAGAAATGTTTTCAGATTTTGATATTTCTGGTATATTTATAATTATTAAAAAATAACGAAAATATTAAAAATCTAAAGCACATCCAATTAGATTTCATATGGATATCTCATGGATCTCAGAACATCCCATAGATATCTTTTGTATATATAGTAAATATCCAAGAGATATCCATCAGATGTCACAGTATCCAAATATGCATAAGAATATTGATTTGCTGTGATCCTTCGGATAATTGGTGGATAAAACATAAATATTCGGATATTATGTAGAGATCTAAGAAACAAAGAGATATCCAGATAAATCTCTGAAAGATATCTCAAGGATGCTGTATGGATTTTTATGATTGTTTGGGACTTATTCATTGAAAACATGAAATCATTAATATGAGAGTTTGCTTGTAACTAAACGCTCATTTTCTGCATAGAGTGCTAACTGGACCAGGATCAGCAGTTTAAAAAATGAATTCTGAACATTCACAATAATATATATTCTAGGTGGAAATCGAAGGCAATCTGTTGAGAAGGAAAGAGTTCTAACCAAAGAGAGGAAAAAGGTAGAAAGATTAAAGCAGAATGTTTTCTATTGAGCAATAACAAGAGGAGCTATTGAAAATGAAGAAATATGTGTATAAGTTTACTTGCAATATATTAAAACTTAAATAATTATTTGTCCTAAAAGTCACACAAAACTCATTGCTTTTAAGTTTAAATAGGCTGTGTGAAATAAATAAATTATGATTTAAACTAAAAGATTCCACATGCTTTCTTTTTCATATTAACAAAATTAAAAATGTTTTATAAATGATTTTGACTATAAATTCTTGTCATGTAACAATCCATTGTAATCTAACAACTAAGACAATCAGAATTAACATTTTTATGCAAAGTAACTGTTTAACTTTAGATGCCACCAGAAAAATTTTATTATAGAGCCCAAATTATTTTGCAACGAATCTTGGAAATAGTTAGATTGATAATATTTGAAAATTAAGTATTATAACCCATTAGTTGGTCCTTAATAAATGTTTGCAAAGTGGAAACTTTTAATTTAAAAGTTTATTTAAGAAGTGCCACTTTGAGAAATTATGAAGATGAAAAATTTTAAGTTAAAACATTTATTATTTATTTTGTAATTTAATAATAATTAACTATACATTTTTTTTACAAAATATATAATTTCTCCTTAAGAAAAATTAATTTCCTTTATTCACTCCTTTATTGGTAATAACATAAATATTTTTGGAAGAAGAGGCTTTAAATCTAAGAGCTTGAAAATACAGTCAGGTCAATTTTCCCTAAGAGAAAAATTTATACAGTAACTTCACAATAATGTTATCTTGAGTTTTCAAGATATGAAACCACCGATTAAATTAATTTTGGCTGTTTTATTCCTATTATAAATTTTAACCATTTTATTCATCATTTCATTACTGTTTAACTTCTGATTTTTTTCAAATAGGTACCCTGTTTTTCTTTAGACATTACAGAAGGTAAGGCTTGAGCAAAATCAATAACAGAAGATAAGCATGTATATTTGTTTCTGTATTTTGAAAATAGAAAAAAAATTATTATCCCGAGATAAGCTTTTCATCAAGTTAATAGTTGCTTTTTATAAGCCATTTAGAAAGTTTTGTAATTTTATCCATGAATAGTTCTTTCTCCTATCTATGGCATTTTATGAACAGATGCATCATAGATAAATTCCCTCCTATACTGCTTACAGAATCTTTAAAAGAGACATTCTTTAAATCAAAGAAAGTATAATGATATTATATTTTATACATAAAAATTAAAAGCTTAAAAAATTATGATATAATACATATTATGTGAAGAATGTGATTTTCACTCTGAAGAAATTTTCTTTTTGACCACATATAATATTAAAATACCAGTTTTCCTAGGCTGATTTAAAAAGTTTAGGCGCTAAACTAACACTACATTTTCAGATTGGGCACTAAAACTTTTTATAAATGTTACTTTCATTTATTATCCTTATTTCATTCTTAGTTCTATTTCATGAGATAAAAAACTCATAGTAAACTATCAATACATCATTCATGAAATCTTTCAGAAACTGATGCACATACGTAAAAAATTTTATTTCCAATATGTTTAAATAAATTTGTAAGTTCAAATTTTCATGAATGAAGAATGCAGTTTATCTGTAGTTCAATAAACTATTTTAGAAGTTTCATGGATATTAAAATAGACAACAAATTATTTCATTAAAAATCCAACTGCCAAGTTTAAAAAAACTATGCGATTTATGAATCACATTCCCAACTACTACAAAAGTATAATTTCTTTACAAAAAACTTTTCTACATTTTAATCTAATGAAGACACAATTGGGTGAATATTGAATAAAAAGTTTATATTACTTTAAGAATGCATAGTTTTACTTAAAGTTTTAACATTTCTTAAGGTTGATAATTTTATCCTTTGGAGATCAATTGCACATTAATCAATTTATTGTGCTCCTCATAATTTTATGTCCAATTTATTTATAGTGGCATGCTTAACTTTATTGAAAAATTTAATAAAAAGTTTATACATCATGAACATTTTAAAATTTTTGTACTTAATAGAAACAGTTCAACTCTAATTGAAATAATTTCTCATTTCCCTTTCATCATTTGGAACATTCATGTCTTAAATCAGTTGTTTGCTTTAAAGAGATTATTTAGCACATACTTCTTAATGACCATTATCGATTTAATTAACTTATTTATTTATTTTAATATAAATATACAAAGCTGCAAATGTTGAAGTTTTTCCCTTTAACAAGTCCTTAATCTAAGTCAGCATAATCTTAGCATAACTGCACATAAAATTATAGACATATTTAAATGCAATTTTATAACACATATTGTTTTCAAGTAAATATAAGTTTACCTATTGTTAGTTCTTTACTCTGATCAACAGGAGTTATAGGAGTTTCTTTTCTCACCAATTTTTGTTGAATGGCACTTTGTGCAAGAGAGGCAGCTAAACTTTTCTGAAACAATTCCTAAAAATAAAAAAAAAAGATATTAAAGTACAGCATAATTTAGAATGAATTTTACTATACCAATCAATGAATAAAATTCTTACATTTGCTGATACTTCTGATGAAGTTGTTTCAACTGGAGTACTAGATTTATTATAGGCACTAGAAATATCACCAGCATTTACATAAATTGGATTATCCCCTATAGTAAAAAAGTGATAATTGTTTAATGCAGAAAAAATATATTAAAAAAAGAAAAAGCGAATATAAACAGAACTCACTTGGACTACAAGGAGATTTCAAATCTGTTCGACGATGTTGAGTTATAATTCTAGGTTTAGGTGGAATATTTGGTACAGACATATCCATTTCTTCAGCCCTAAATTTAAAATTTGAGATGTTACAGGAAAAAGAGAAATACTGGTTATTTGTTTTATTTTTTCTAAGGAAAAAGTTGAATACTTATTTGACTTTAAATATGTCATAAGTATTTAAACAGAAAAATATTTAAGAAGGTATTTTTAAATTAATATTTTAATATAAGTCAAACAAAATTTAAAATGTTTTTTTTAAAAATCATAATTTCTTATTCATTAAAATATAAGAGTAAAGACTATTTGATGAACAATTTTTAAGTAAACAACTAACTCCAGACTTGTTTTCATGCTTTTAAACATTAATATTATGAATTAATTGATGTTTATTATTTTCTTTTTAGTTTAATGGTCATCTTCTACATATAAAGTCTAATTAAATAGAGGCTTATAGTTTAAAATGAATTTTAAAGCACTATACAAACACTCAAGCCAGCGCTGGGATTGAACCCATGAATTGCTGAAATGATGGCAAGAACACTACACATTTGGTGTGCATGAGAGAAGATTTGAAAGCTTGTAAAACGCTTTGATTGTTTCCCTTTCAAATCTAAACTTCAAACTATTGAGAATGAAATATCTTGTCTATTAATTTTTTACATTTATATAGATAAGTTGATCTTGGTTTCAATTTGGAATTAATAGTCTAAAGAAAAATGTGTGTATTTTGAGAAATTTTCAAAAGTTTGTGTAGATTATGCATGGCTTATGACAAGAAAATTTTATACCTAAATAATAACATTATTACATATAACATTATAAATAATACATTAGAAGACAAAAAATTTCCATTCATTGGAAGAAAAATTTAGAAAATTTTACAAATTAAATTCAATTTTTAAAATAATTTAAAACATACAATGGATTTATCTTAATTTTAGTAATTATTTAAGAGAAAATTTAAACAAAAATGTAATATCACAAGATTTATGATTTTAAAAGCCACAAGAACATTTTAAGTGGCAGTCTGAAAAATAATTTACAATATATTATTGATAAATTGTTTATATATTTTGATTACTAAAAAGAAATAACATAAAGGAGAACATTTTGATTTAAAATGAGTTAGATATATTTCAAAGTAAATGCATTTGTAACTGCAATATCTTAGTTACACATTTAGTGTTTTTATTGTCAATAACATTACTTGTTTTCTAAATTACAAATTTTCCCACTTACATGCATGATTTTAGTTTTCTTTAATTATATTTGTGATTGGCAGAACTCAAAAATTATATGTATATATACACGCACATATATAAACATTTTCACATAATAAATAATATATTACATAAAAAGATGCAAACAAATTGAAATACAAATTCATTAAATAAAATCCACACTATGGAAACAATTTAGTAGCACATAAATATAATTTCATTCCAGTAAACACAGTATTTTAAAACTGTTAATTTTTATTTTAACTTTTAATTTTTATGATATTTTCTTGAATTAATAATTATAGAGTATGTAAGAAAATCACAGTAGATTGTATGCACTTTTTTAAACATGAAAAAATGAAGCTAAGTGTTAACAGTTATATTATTAAAAATTTTTTTATCAAATGGTATGATGCAATATGAGTAATATAAAGTAAAAATTTACTAATGATGTCAAAAGAATAAGACTGTAAAAATTATTTTTTTGTAAATTAATTATAATTATTAAAAAATTTAATAAAAAATACTAATGAAATTTTTTCTAAAGTGTGTGTAAGATTGATTACATTTTTATTCATAATATAAAATAAGATTCTTATATGATGGATGACGAATAACTTTAAATTCAGACAATGATTTTTAAAGAGATAAGATTTCTTTTAGAATAATATTATAAATCTTTTGCCAGGATGGTTTGATTGATTTGCTTTCTGTTCAGGTTAAGCTGATCAAGAGTTAATCAAATTGGGATTTCAATTTAAAGTGGACCCTGAAACACACATTCAGGCCCAATTAGGATTTCAATTCCCAAACTGTTTAATCAAAAGTCAGAGTGCTAACCATTCAAACTTTTATCAAAAACGGTTTTGAAATATCACAGATTATACAGTTCAAAACATATCAAAGAGAAAAATTATTAGGAATTATCTTGTTTATATTAAACATTCTTTGATATAAGCAAATTTATTCTGTCTTACGAAGCTGTAAGGTTTTTATTCTGTAATAAAATACTTCTTTTCAAATACTCTTAATTTTTCAAAAATTTTTTTTCCAATAAAACAGTATTTAATAAGGCAGTAAAATAAAAGAAATAACCTTAAAGGCAAAGGTGGAGGATATGCTTTGTGAGTAGGAGTGGCTTCTTCACTACAATCATCAGCAAAATCTTCAGGCAGGTAATCAGGAGAGAGAATTTCACTGGGAGCTTCACTATCATTTTGGAGAGGTCGAAATGTATGGGATGTAATAGCTGGTCGATTATGTCGCTCATAAGCTGTGAGAAAACATTTTGTTATGAAAAATATTTTAGAAGAATTAACATTCCTTACTTTAAAATATTTCTTAAATATTAAACTCAAAATGAAAATCTGTCAGTCATTTTATTTCTAACTTTAGTGATGCATGAGAATATTTGAGATGAGATCTGGGAAAGTTGGCATAGGGGGTAGTATCATTTAATTCATTTCTATTTCAAACAAAATAAAT
>JAPDSC010028622.1:0-11598 GCA_026290005.1 Latrodectus geometricus
TTGTGAGTGATGGATTTTGGTGTAAAAGATGATATTAAGTTTCACAGACTGAGGCTTTCTTTGCCTTGCTTATTCTCCTGCAGAGCTGAAGGAAATATGGCCGTTGTATAGATTTATATAGTCATCTCCTTTTCTTTATTTAAAAAATAATGAAGTATTAAGTTTATGCAAGTTAATGTTAAATAATTTCCTTTTATTTATGCATAGAATTTATATATCATATATAATTACTTATATATGATACAAATTATTTTATTTTTATTTTACTGAACTAATGAAAACTTAATTTTATTGGAATAGCACATTTAAATTAAAAGGAATTAGAAACAGCATTTATGTTTTTTCCTATATCATTTATCTTTAATTTAAAATATAAATTCGAATTTGAGGAACTGCATTTATTTCTAGTTAAAAAAACTTTTTTTAACTTAAGAAAAAAGTACACAGCATGAGCAGGAAAAGCCTATTATTTTCTGATTATTTTATTATCTTAAAGGCTAAACCTGATATGATTTTCATTATGTATGAAAATAAATACGGTTATGTGTTCAAAAACAAATAAATTTTTTATTGAAAGTTTCAAAACGGTTCTTAATAGAAATAAATATTGGTAACTGAGTTTTGATAATCAATGCATCAAATATAAATCACTCAAAATGATGAAGTTAATATTTATAATTCAATATTAAAATTGCTCTTTATGATATTTCTGTTAATTTTTTATTCTTGCTATATAATTGCAATTTAATATAAAAAAATGTTTCTCCACCAATAAATTTTTCACCCCAACGATTTCCCTCAGAAAATCAGTGGAGCCTGCATGGACCAAAAGATAAAACATTAAAAATACTGTATATAATATATAACAATAATTATTGAAATATATTTGTATCATTGTTTTTATCCTAAAATTTTTTTCATTGTAAATTAAAATAGTAGTTAATTTCTATGTTTTAGATTACTGTTTTATATTGTAAGATGAGAAAGTATATTAATTTTTTAGGAAAATCATCAAAGAAAAACATAAATTATTTTTCTAAAAATTCAATGGAAGCTGTTATCTAGCCATATATATAATAACTATCATAAGCATAAAAAAATTTCCTAAATTTTCAAAGTTCTTTCAAAATACAACCTTGTTATCACAACATTATTGTTATTTGCATATTTCTTGAATGTATTTTAGATTATGAAAATATTCCTGGTCGACAGTGAAAAATTATCATTAATGCATTATGTGCTAATAAATACTTTCACTTTATTAATACATTATATATTTTTCCCACTATCAGATACAAATGATCTTCATAAGCGCAGAAAAGTGATGTATTTTGACACTGCTTAAGAAATGCATTAGCTTTCAATAGAGCAATCCTTGTTTCTTTTCATTTTATAAAATGTCTTACAGTTAACAATTAAATGTGTCCCTATGTTATTATTAATTAAATAAATCATAAAAGTAAATTTGTGCAATATGGTATTTCAATCTTTTTTTTTTTATTATTGGATTGCGAATAAATATTTTTTTGAATTGTATATTGTCAATTCTAGTCCGATACTTTTTACTATTTTTTTGGTGGTAGCATGATTTCATACTCATAAAATGGTTGGTTTTCACTTCAAAGAACTGATCTAGGTGGGAAAATCAAAGTGACTTTCCGAACAACCTAATAATTAATTAGACATGTAAATAATTATCAGATACCCTGATACATCGAATTTTATCAATCTATAGTTGGTAATTCCCAAAATTTTAAAAGTGATAACAAAACACAGCTTTGGTATTACAAATTTAAACCTAAATATCTTCTGCACTGTAGTAAATTTGAAATAAAAAACTACGTTGCAAACATATTATCAAAAGAATGTCGAAAATTAATTAGCATTTCTTTTCAAACTTATCCAAACTTTCTTAATGGAATTGAAATGAAATTTGTTTAAAGGACAATCAAAGATATACAGGTAGTTATTAAGATAATGTAAATATCTGTGAATAAAAATGATATTTTTATTACAATTCTTATAAACATTAAAATATAATAATAGCTACCAATTTTTTCTCTAAATAGAAATGTATATATATTCTGGCAGCACGTTATTGCTTTTTTTGAGTTCTCTAATTCCTCCAAAATTCTAAAATGTCGGACTTTATGGATTTACAAAGCGGTCAACTTATAATAACCCATCTGGAGAAAGTGCGCCAAACTTCTAAGCTTTTATTGAGGTACCGTGTCAAAAACCATGACAAAATACACACAGTGTAGCAAGATAAGCTCAGTAAAGTAAAATAGTGAATGGGTAGAAAAACGCATTGAAAGGAATTGACGAGTATTGAAGCTGATTGTTATGCCCAAAAAGTGGTAAAAAAGAAATCTAAAGCTGAAATAGCATATATTCACCAATGCTAATGATTGCAATTAGAATGCGTCTTCATAAGCAGAACATTTATGGAAAAACATTAATTTCCAAACCACTTGTCATAAAAGTTAATACCTAAGTCATCTACAGTTGTCAAACTCAAAAAACTTGATCAATTAATAATTGTAAGAAGTAATATGGTCTGAAAAGAATTCTCTCACATTTTTTCCTATTTAGGCCAGATACAAGAAAGCATGCTACACTTGCATACTTTCCTTTAGTTTTCCCTACATCAGGATGGTGGCACGTTTGGAATATGCATGCAAAAGTAAATGATTGTGATTGCCTCATTCCAAATGCTGAAGAATGTTATGGATCAGTTAAAATATAAACAAGGTTATAATATAGGAAGGATCATTGAGTTGAAGAAAATCATAGAGAAATTTTAGCTAAGAAAGTCCATCCTACGGTGAAAACATTATTTCTTGCAGACGATGCAACTTTCCAGGCTTTTAATGCGCCTAAAAATCATCCATTTGACTGTTTCAATAATGATTTCAAAAACAGCAGGTTTTAGTAAATATTTAACTTGACCCCGTAGTCACACAACATTAATCTAATTGAATCATGGTGATCTATCTTAGAGAGTTTAATACGGAATGGATACTTTTCCCCTGCATCTCTCCAAAATTTTTCACAATATATTTTTGAAGAACTGTACAATTATCTGCTAAACACCATTCATTTATATTTAGATAAAAAATATACCCTTTCCCTATATGCCAAGGATCTAACTTTTTTAATCATTACTGAGATTAAATGAGCATTACATGTTTTTAAAGTATGCAAAGGAAAAATATATTATAGATAGATAGATATAGATATAATATTAATAAATAAGTAAAATCTTACTTAATAACAAAATCTAGTTTTATTCTTGTAAAATGTTAAGAAATTTCAAATTTTTCTATTTCTAAAAAATATTAGTTAAATAACTTAGACATTGGTAACATTTTGATCTGCACAGCAAAATGTTTGGCAACCACTGATCTACTAAGAAATTTATATCTAATGAAGAAATGTTCTCACAAATGAAAAGTATTCTTTAAAATTGGGAAAATATTAGTA
Organism: Latrodectus geometricus; assembly: GCA_026290005.1. Lineage (NCBI taxonomy): Eukaryota > Metazoa > Arthropoda > Arachnida > Araneae > Theridiidae > Latrodectus > Latrodectus geometricus. Next base: position 3,487 of record JAPDSC010028622.1, read on the forward strand.
TTTTAATTTTGATTTAGAATCTCGGAACCTAGTAATATGCTTACGTGGTTTAGAGTATATAGTACTACATTTGATTCCAGACCCTGGAGCCTTGGAACTACTGCATTACTGCTTTCTATATGCATGACTGAGGATAATGTAAGTTAAAAATATAGAAGTTTTCTGTGTTTTCCTTTGCCACAAATCAGTGTGCCAAATATCTATGAAAATTCTTCCTGAATTGCAAGAGGTACCGAAGTTTAATTATCTTTCTACAGAGATTGGCTGTTAAATTTCTCTTCCAAAAGGTCGAGAATGTGTTTTTTGTTAACATTCTTTTTTCTTAAATGTTCTCTTATCATTTTTAAATGAAAGTTGTTATAAAGTATTAGAATAGTCTTACAAATTTTCGGCTTACTTTAACGAATATTTTTATAACTGTTATTTTTTGTTTATCATGCAGATTATCTCTAGATTAAGGGATATATTTGATATACAAGTATGGTTCAAATTTTTATTTTGTAATCGAAGCACTGCTTTGTTGATTACTTCGTTTATTCATTTTCTGGGAGAAAACATGGACCATTTACAAAGATGATAAAACTGCAAATATTTTCACATTTAAACATTTTAATCTTAATTATTATATTTAACTATCTTCGTTTAATATGTTTACCAATTTTTAATTTACACTCACATTTTCTATATTCATCTTCTCTTAAACTATATTTCTATTGAGGACAAGATGAGGTGACATATTGACAATGGTAGAAGTAGCTACACATTCATACAGCTTAGAATTTATACCTGATAAGCTTAGGTGTTATTATTTAATAATATTTTAATTGTGTATTAATGTTCCTAAATAGTTACATCGTAAAAGAATTATGTTTAAAAATAAGTTATATGGTGTTAATAAAATATTTGATCCCCTGTTGCTCAGAAGAAAGCCTTTTTTGTTAAAATAATGGAGTACAATGAATTTCTTAGTAGTTTAATTATATTATTGGATATAAATAAAAATACTGTAGGATAATTAAAATAAAATGCTCCTATTGCCTCAAATATGATCTAAGTACTTGCTATCAGACGAGCTAGCTTTCAAAAGTATTTAGAAGTGCAGTTTTCATCAAAAAAATATATATTTCTAATTGCGGACACCTTTGAGCAAGTAAGTACATTAGCCCATTTGCCACAACAAAGCCGGAAACTCCTATTCATTATATCTTTACCTGATGGGCACCTATGAACCAAGTTATGGAGGTACGAGTAGCATCGCCCACGCCACAGCACCACAAACCCATTTATAGGGCGGGCCACATTTATCCATCATTTGAGGAAAGGACAAGAAACACAGAGAGAGAGAGAAAGTACATTCATGCCCGAGCCTGGATTCGAACCCAGGTCCTCCCCATCCGTTGTCAGTTACGCTAACCACTAGACAGGTTGGGCGGCTCATCAAAAAAATTAGTTATCTTATTTAATTATTCAGTATTAATTTATCATTCAATACTAATATTCAATATCAATTTATTATTCAACATTGATTATTCAATATTAATTATTCAGAAAAGACTCATGAAAGTTCAAAAATGGTTCACATGAAGGACTGATGAAGAATATGATTTTTCTGTAAGTCTTTGAAATCAGTAAGGGGATGTCTACTCACGACAATGCTTTCATGTGTTTCGTATAATAAAGTATGTCTTTTGAAATAATAAATTGCGTAAAAAATAATCTGATAAATATCTAAATGAACTTCGGAAGAAAAATAATTTTACACATTTAGATAAAAATTATTTTCAGGAATCTCTCCTGCATAGACTCATGTCTTAGAATAACATTTTCTTTATTTGAATGACAAAAAATTCAGCATCAACATTTTTTTAAATCAAATAGGTAAAGAATGATGCATTTTATAAATACAAAGTTTTTTTGCACCCATTAGCTAAGTCAACAATTAAAAAAAATAATATTGTACACATATTGTATTTTAAATGATCAAAAATAAAATTTAATCAGGGTTGGATGATGTCTGAATAATTTAGTTTTTAACTAACTAAATTACACCGTATGAAAGTGACTGATAGTATTGTAGTTTATTTCGACTTCCAAAAATAAAAATAATGTCTTAAATGAATCATTAAAATCTATAAATAATGTATATTTTACATACGAAATTGTTAAATGCAGTTAATAAATGATTAATTCAGATTTAAGTATTACTTAGAATAATGAAACAATATTTTTCTTTAATTGTTTTTTTTTTCATCTTATTTTAGAAAATAGAGCTTATTTTACGTCATTTTTTATAGATTAGACATAATGAATGATTTTAACAAAAGAGGGCGCTACTAAATTGTGGTGAGGGAAGGCCGTAAAAATGGCTCACTGCAGAAACAAAAAAGAGGTTAATATAATTATTTGTTTTAAAATATTGTCAGTAAATCATTTTGTAGAAGAGAAAATAAGGAAAACATTTTTGAAAACTGTTTGTTTTTATTCTTGATTAATCTACATTTTTTTTCTGATATTTTTCAACATCCCATTTAAGCTGCAATAAAACGAAATAGATCCGGAAATTTTACTTGAATGCAATAAGGAAATAGTAAATTTCCTTTAGTGTTATTCTGCTGACCAGTTGTTCAGAATTTACTATTCTTATAACTACCGAATTTATGTTAGGCTATAATAACTGGGAATTGTATTAATATGATTAATTTGCTATAAACAGCTTGTAAAAAGTAGTTGAATTTTATTTAGATTAATTTTTCTGGTACCCAGAATTTAATTTATAATTATTATTCCCTTTTTTAGTAATCAAAAATGATAACTAAAAATCCTATTACATTTCTCAACATCTTTGAGAAACTGTTATTATCATATATTATTTACTTATTTTATTAAATAAATTTCTAAAAGTAAAGCAGAATATATAACCATGCTTAACAGTATATTATTGTACTATCACAAATATTTAGCATGAAAATTTGGTTCATGTTCTCAAGAGCAAATGGACAATTTTATATGAGACCGAAGCAAGGGAAAAATCAATAATTTAAACACTTTATTATTATCATTCTATCAAGATTCAAATGCATTTTATACAATCTTAAAAAGAATAAGATGAAAGAAAGTTAAAAAAAAAATGAAATGATCATGTAATCTCGACATTTCTTTTTTGGTTGATTCTTAAAGTAAAAAATAATAAAAAAATTGGAAGAAAAAATAATCATGGTAATACATACCAAAAACATTTCACTTTAACTTGTTTAAATTATTAAAACAAATTGTTTTTAGTTTCATTTAAAATTTTTGTTATTCCGCAACAAAAATTATAAATAAAAAATTAAAAAATTTTAATACGATCATTTATACAAGAAATTTTTAAGTTTAAGGTTTACATATAAAAAGGAACAAAAACTTCTTATTATTTTGAACACAATTATAAATTTTTTGTCCAAATTTGACTTTAAATTATTTCAAGTATTTTCTTAAATTTCAAAAATGATTTTTCATTTATTTTTGACTTTATTTAAGATATATTAGCAGTTGCAATAATGCTAAAATTATTAAAGATTATTAAATAAGCAAAACAAATATTTTTATTCTATTGATTTTGAAATAATGATTTATTTTATTTTGATTTATTTTATCTACTAATCTATGTAGACGCAATTTTTTGAAAATTCTACATCGTGAAAAGTAAATCAATTAATTGTAAACTACTTGAAAATCCAATTAGTTCATGAATATAAACTTTTATGTTTGAATAAGGTTCCTAAGGCTTAAAAGGGGTAAAATAATTAATGAAAATGTAGATAAATGTGAGAGCCATTAGTTGTAAGCAAAGTAAGATATCTCAAATTTTAAAAATGTGTTCTATTTTTATGATTGAATGGAGTAGAAAACAAAATGTTTAATTTCAAGAGTATTAATATTAAAAATAAGTAATCCTTTTTTTTAAACAAAATTACGTTTTCTTTCACATTTAATTTCGGAAATACAGAAATAGAAAAATACTTATTATTTCATTTAAAAAATTGTAATGCTAAATGAATTTTTATTTCTTTATATTAAATTACTTTTATAAAAATGTAGAGTCCTTTTTTAATAAAATCTTCAATGATATCCATAGATATATTAAATTACTTTCATTTTTTTGAAAAATAATTTAAATTGAAACTTTACAGAGAAAGAAAATATTAATTTCTAAGAATATTTTCTTTAAAAGTTTAATTTCTTTTCTTTCCCTATTTTTTATTTCGGTTTCTTCAAAATTTAAGAAAAATTCTTTTAAGCGCAGTAAAGTAATAGTTTTAAAAATATTAACTCAATTCATAATACCCCTTGATCATAAAAGTCTCTCTTAATTAATTAAAAGTAACTAATTTCAAAATGATTTTTAACTGTGTTACATTTTTTGTATAATTAAATCCACATTTCTGTTCCAAGTAATGCTTACAAAAAGAATATAATCCTTTTTACCATTAATATTATTTTATAAGAAATGAAACATTATGCAAATAGTTTCCTCCTATTACAAAATCATTGGAATTTTCATTTTTCATTATTTTTAACCATTTAAAATATGCCGCAGAAAGACAAATGACGTTTACATTGCATTTATTTCGATAAAAGTTTTACTAATGTTTTTTCTTGTGCCTCTTAATCACATAAGTTTGAGAAAATGTTATTTACCCATCCTGCTTAGAGCTTAAATAAAATGTGAAGTTGATATTTTTTTTTAATTTGTTAAAACAAGTTGACTTTGTCTCTTTTAATATAATATATGATTAATATAAATTCACTGTCATTTATTGATATTTTTAAAACAAACATTCAGTATTAAATTTTTTAATATTTAGATATATGAAGAGTATAAGTAAATTATAGATAATTAAAAAAAGCGATTTATAAATAATAAAATAAAAAATTTTATGAGGAAACTAAATATTAATTGCAGAATTGTATGAATATCTTGTTATTTTATTTTCATTCTAAGAGTATTCCGCTAAAACAGCAAAAGAGATACCACATTTTAAATGAATTAAATATATTTAAATGAGGTTATTCAATTAAAAAATTTTGCTGAGTACTATTAATTATGAAATAAGCTGACAAGCTTGAATTTCCTTAAAAGATCATAAGTACTAGATAATAAATAACTATCTAGCTTAAATTAATAATTTATGTTACACTTATAAACACATTCATGTTTTCAAATCTATAATTTATTACTTAACTGGAGTGGATTGTAGTTAATGAAAAAAATTAAAACCAGAGAGAACCAAAAAAATTTTAAACCAGAGAGAAAATTATGATTTGATTCAACAAATTTAGGGTGGATGTCTGAAAAATTAAAAGAATTGATAAAGTAATCTTGGTTAATTTTCAGTTTTCTTTTTAGTTTCAATTTTCAAATAACAAAATTTACCATTTTGTTCTCTCAATAGAAGCTTAAAACTCATTTCTTACACCAATATCTTTTTAATGTCTACATTGCAAATGTAGTCGTAAGAATAAAACATTTATTTTAATTTGTTACCCACATTAAGTGTTAGCAATTGAAAATATTATTAAATTTTGCAGTTGTTAAAATCAAAGACAAAAATAGTCAATTGTTGCTTTTATTAATTGTCGATTAGTTTTATACTTCTATTATTTGATATAAACTTGTGAAATAAATTTTCGGGGATTAAATATACATGTATGGTATATGGTTATACCTTATCTTTTCATGATAGTTTATATGCTAATCAATGCAAAAATGTTTACATTTAAGAACTTATTTGTAAAATTTTAATTTCTGGATTTTACATGCAGAAATATTTCATGTAATTTTTTTTCAACTCTTAAAAATAAAATGTACTATATGTCAAATTAGTGTTAATAGAGGGTATTAATTTTCCTATATATTTTCTCTGGCTTTTCTATTTAAGTGAAAAATATATATGAATTTCATTTTTTATAACATTTAAAAAGGAAGCTTTTCGAAGCATGTTGATGGAAATGAACATTAACTGTATTTGTGTGGCTTTTTTAACTGTAAATTAAATAATTAAAAATTCTCGAAGTTTTTAAGGAAATTAAATTTTAATCCGTGATAAAAATCTGATCTTATGAGTTTGATGATTGAGAAAATGCGTTGAAACTTTTATTTTGATTATTGAATTTGATTTTTGTTTATTTAATCTCTAGTTTAAACATATATTTTTTTACAAGATCTTCCTTAAATGCACAAATAATTTATTGTATGCAATGGTTTCTCAATTGCATATTTTTATTAATGGTTTAAAATTTTTCTTATTTTTTATTATTAAAATTTTGAAGTGGTAGTTGAATTAACTTCTCTGTTTAATTATATATTAATTTCAGATACTAAAAAGATGAAATGCTAAAAAAATGAAAGAGATAAAAATCAATAAAAATGCTTTTCTTTTTTTCGATTCCTTGCTTCCTTAAATTTTATTTATACATGTAAGAATATAAAATATTACAAAAAATATTTATCAATGAAAATTTTAAATAACAGACGTTATTACTTGTTTTTCTGTGTTTAAAAATAGTAAAAAACTACGTTTTTACCAAAAGTTTATTTAAATTTGCAATCTTGTTTTCACATATATTGATAAGAATGTTTCTAAATTAATTATTTTCAATTTTATATAAATATTAAAAACATTTTAAAAATATAAACTCATGCAGAATTTGAGTTTAGTTATATGATTAAAATTAGGTTTTTTTTTATCTAATATTCAACTGATTTAAAGTATTTTTTCATAATTGTATAAATTATATTTCTGTTTGTTTTTCACCAAAGTTAACATTGTTTCTTCATAGAATTATATTCTCGTGCTCAGAATATTCTTCAAGCAAATATTTGAACAAATAATTACAACTCCTTTTGCATAATAAATGTGAATTATAATCATGAAAGCTTTAATAGTAAATATCTGGTTTCAACATTGATCAAAATATACTAACTAATGAAATAATGATATATTATAAAAAGACATATATAATAACAAAATAACTCTCTAGGCATATAAATTTATATGATTAGAAGGAAGCTTATTAGCAGAAAAATACTCGTCTATGTTCATTCACGTCCACATATAATACTTTTATATATATAATAATATTATAATTATTGTTTCCTAAAACATCCATGATACTTTATTTTTCTATATTTAACACAATTCATTTTTGTTATAATCTTATTTGCTGAAAAAGTTACATTTGTGAAAGTTTCATTTTAAATATTGTAGCTACATGACGAAATATCTTGGTTATTATTTTCACAAGCTTTCATAGCATTTTCTTTTCATATATTTAATATAATTCTTTTATATAACATATTTAGCAGAAGTATTTCATTTTCCATACAGTTTTCATAAAAACCTGAAGCTCTTTCTGATTTGATTAAAGATTAAATAATTATTAAATATTATATGATTAATAAAAAAAGAAAGTGCTAAGCTTGAAAGTTAAGAAAATATTTCACATCTATATCATTTTATATTAAATAGGGGAAAAAGTCCATTTTTTAAAAATAGAATTAATTCTGGCCCAGAAATATCTTTCCATTGTAAATACACATTAAAAAAACAAAGCAAAAATTCCTTAATGTATTCAATGATGAATTGTTTCAACACTTTCGAACATTTACCCTAGCAACAGCTAATATTTTTTGACTCCCTATAATTCGATAAAGCTTGTCCATCTCAGCGGGGAAGATGTTGTTCAAAGATACTATAACAGCCTGTTGAAGAAAAGGACCATTAAAGAAATTCTCGAATATCCTTTACGAGGATAAGGGTAAAATGTTGTGTTTTAGAAATAAGGGATCATATACTTTGAAAGGAAATTTATCACATCTTAAGTTTCTTCCATTATTTGAAAAAAAATGAAACAAAAATTATTGAACTAAGAAGCGATATATTTCTCACAAGGGACAATAAATTAACTCACATTTCGTTTGTGTAACTCTAGAAATTCTGGAATGTAACTCTAGTATAGCTTCAATTTATTTCTGCTGAATGTTCCAATGTTCCAAAACGTATTTACAAAAAGAAAAGACACATAAAAATAAAGACAAAGTTACTTTATTTACTAATACTAGATTATTTT
>JAPDSC010028622.1:21598-33075 GCA_026290005.1 Latrodectus geometricus
ATTTAAATATGATAAACATACTGTCAGACAAAAAATGTTTTGTTAAACTAAATGAGACGCAGCGGGTTAAGGCCAGTTGTTATCTTTATTACTTGATTTCAAGCTAGATCAGACAATAAAGATATTGAAGATATTATTGTAAATTAGATAATATTTACTATTGTTACAATAAAAGTAATGGAACATTTGATACGAGTGTCATGGCCTAGTGGGAATATTATTCAAACTTATTCCATTTTAGTGTTAATAGCTTAAATCATCATTCACTAATAACGCATTAAAAGTATTCTATTGTTTAGACGAGGGAATTCTATTAGTTAATTTACTAATTTCCAATCAACCGATCCATTTAATCAAGAAAATTTACTACTAATTAGTACGGATAGATTGTATCTTCAATTCTTTGATAAAATGATATCAAAAAAATTACCTTATGATTTAGAGAATGACTTTGAATTTAGTAGCCAAAGTAGTTAGATTTTATTAAGACAAATGGTTTGAAGTAAAGTTTAAATTTTAAGTCCTGTCAAGAAATGTAGGAATATTTTTGCCATAAACTCAATATTTTTCATAAATTTCATAATGCATCACTTTATTCATTAAATTAAATGATATTATAAAGTTTAATTAATAATAAGAAAAAAGTGTTTTCGTTTCAAATATTAATTTGTCTTCACACAGTATAAAATATACTTTTAGAGATCATAATCCATAATTAGCAGAAATCGAAAAATGCATGCTAAAAGTTGTTTGGAATAGCAGTTTTTATATATTTAAATTAACACTGCCCAGTATATTAAGAATTTATCGAGTTTACTGTGTTTATTCAAAATTTTTAAAACTGCAAGACGTTTAGCGAAAAAATTAAATCGTATGCTACGGTGGCAATAAATGTAAACAATATAAAGTTATGAATTACCGAAAATTTTATATAGAAAGAGAAATGAATATCGCGTTTCAATGTACAATATCAAAATTCACACTTAACTGAAGTAACATGGTATCAAAAATTAACATCAATTTAAAATAATAAATAAATCCATATGTGTAGAAAATATATATAATCAAAGTAATTTGATTATGATTTGTTATTTTTTATTTCTATAAATAAGTGTTTTTAAATTCCTATATGTTTATTTCCAAAACACAGAGTATTTGTTAATATTAAAGATTTCTCTTTTTTATCAATCTTGAAGGTTTTTTAGGCAAAGTTTCTTTCGTGTAATTACTTTAATTGATTAAATATGAGAATCCGTATGAAAAATTATGCATGTATTTTACATTGTTTGAGCTATTCTCCATACAAATTATTGTATTTCTCAAAATAAATTTTCCATATGAATCTATCATTAATTCTTCAAATTTTTAGAGACTAATAGTGCTTTCTTCCAAAGATAAATAGTTGTGTGTAACATAAATATAATGGAAGAATAACTGTTATTTTTTGATTAGAGGGGCAATTTTCATTTTTCACCTTTTATGTAAAATGATATTTTCATGATGCTTTTATATAAAAAAAATTAAATACCATACTTATGTCTGGATTTATATTTGGATTTTTAATCTCAAATAAAAACACATAATATAACATCATAATAAATTTGGATTTATATACATCTTTTCCTTAAATCATTTCTGTATAAAATTATAATATATTTTTAAATATATTTATTTATTTATTAATACATTTTTTATAATATAATATATTAATATATTTTTAAAGCAAGTTATTTGCTTAAATTTATTTTCTTATAATATTTTGTTCAAAACTTTTAAAATAACTACATAAGTGTATTTTTTTGTGACATGGATAACGTTTTAACGAATGTTTTAATATAAAATTTATTTATTTTATATTTTTGTTCCCATTTTTAATATATATGGAAGAATTTACTTTTATTTTCATCAAATATTTGATTTCTAATCTTTAATTAAAAATAAGCTTCGAATGGAATTTTTTTGTATTTATTAAAAAAAAATGAATAGACAAAAACACAAGAATTTCACATTTTTAAAAAACAATTTTCAATTTCATATTTTGAAAATTATTCCACCACTCCTTTTTTTAAATTAATGAATACTTTACGTAAACATTCAAGTGAAAGATTTCATTATTCATACATGAATGATTGTGAACAATGTCTAAGGTTTCCATTTCACGTTAAAAACTTGTAAAGTTTGCTGGACTTTAGAAACTTTAATTAAGTTTAATTTCAAGAATTGGTTATATTTTCATATTAATATATCTCAAAACCTTTTTTTTAAGAAATTTTTATCACACATCCATTTTTTAAAAATATAATTTAAAAGCTGACTATCAAATAACATAAACATGATTAACGTAATTGCTTTGAATATAAAGAATCTATGTGGTAACGAAAAAAGACTGTATATTTCTATATTAAAAAATGTGCTGCAGAATTATTATAAGTAAAATAATCAAATAACATCTGGGAGAAGACCTCTTTTCGTTAATAGCTGGTTGTTCGTGGAATCACTAATTTATGAATTCATTTAAATTTATTACATACACACACAGAGGTACATGATAATCTAGGACTATATCTTGAGATTAACAGGTTTGGAATACTCGTCTAACACTAAGCGTCTCATAATTTTGAGCCATGGTCAAGTAAGGATATCTCATATGAACTAGCACTCCATATCCACGCCATACCAGCAAAAAGACTTTGGACATCACAGATTAATAGATAAACACTAGCATTTCATAATTTCTCAAAAGAACATTTATAGTGAAAAATAATTTGTGAAAAGACGTATATTTTAAAAAATAAGTTAATTTAGATAGATAAAACTGGCAAAAAAATTTTCTACTTCCTACTCAAACTTTATAGAAAAATTTGGAAGTAAATTTATTCATAGTGACAAGGAAATTTATATTTTTATAAACTGATAATTTAAAGGAAAGGGCTCTTAAATGGGTCAGCTAAACTGCAGACAACCAAAGTATAAATTTTTTTTTAAAATGCCATTTTCTCTATTTCCTACTCTCTTTCTGAGGTATATCAAAAAACCATCAATGTCCTATAACAGAAAAGTTATTTATAAAAATTAAAAAAACACGATAAATGTATGTGTGTGTGTCAGAAAATTTATTTAAGTATTTATTTCAGCAAATATCTTTTAAAAAATGGAATATATAGATATACATGCAATTAATTTACAATACTGATTATCCTTATTCAATCAATCGTATTCTCATTCCTCTAAAATATCATCATATTTTACATAACTTATAAAATTAGTTTATGTCGTAAAATAATAAATTTCGGAACTACATTGATATACCCCTAAAAATCGGAAATTTGCCGACTTTTTTTTTTCTCGTCAAGCAAAATACCTGTTTTTGGCGCCTTTTTTTCTCACCTAGATGGATTCTCGCTATATACAAATAATTAATACTTAAAAAAATTAAAAAAAAAAAACTCAAAAAATGGTACAAAATACAAGAAAATACTAAATTTGCAACAGCAAAAACCTAAAAGCTGAAAAAACCTAAATTGGAATCACCAAAATAAGAAACAGCAACCTTAAAAGTACGTAGGGAGTGGCAGATTTGGAGCGTAATTTTTGAGGGAGATATCAAAGATGTTCCTAAATTTCAATCATTATTGTAGTTTATAAAAATTTCAATTTAGCTAGAAAAGGGTTAGATTTAGAAAAAGTATTTTAATCAAAACCCTTAGACATTATTCTTAATGGCAATCAACCGTTTTTATTGCTAAATTTTCTCAGTTACTTTTATTTGTAACAGTGTTTATATGTATTTATTATTAAGAGAAATGTTATATTTTTTTAAAGGCTTGCATAATTATTTTAATAATAAATTTCATACTCCATCTGTATAAAAAGTTCAAGTGTTTACATAAATTTTAATGCAATTTTTTACACTAAAAATATTTTAAAAAAATTTAATTGATATTTGAATATAGTTGATAATTCAGAATGTAGTATAATACATTTGGAAATACATTGATAAAATGAATTTTAAAATCATATGTTTTTATCACTATAATTTCTAATAATCGGAGAACAAATAAAGCTTTCTAATATTATTTAAAAATGTAAAGTTCAAAGAATATGAAGCTTAAATGTATCACAATTTTTTTAAAATGTAGGTATTAACTTGAATTTTAGTGATTTAGTTTTTAAGGTTTTAGAAGATTTGTTTATATAAGGTCTTATTTCAAATAATGTTGAAAAGTAATATAATCATTTTCTGTTTTTAACGAAAATGTACTCAAATTATTTTAAAGATTCACAGAATTTTTTAAACATTAATTTAAATTTTTATATTATGAATTATTTACAAAATATTTATATTAGGAAGTTTTTTTATAAAATAATACTTGGTATATTTTTAATGTATTTGAATTTTATGTTCGCACAAATTTATCTTTGCTTCTTATAATGCATTATAGCTGCGAAATTAAATTTGCCTTACATTTTAAATAATTAATTATTAAACATGAATATTTAAGGATTTTTAAGGAAAGCATTTGTTGACACTGTTTGTTTCTCACAGCCTTCTTGATAAAAAATTGAATCTTTGGTTAATCTGCGCTTTAGGTCCCCTACTTCGCCAACTCACGAATTTGAAGCGTTTTCTCGCGCATGCTCAATAATTACTCGTTTGTTTATCCTTTTCATTGGTTGCTAATTAAATTTCACTTTGAAATGGCGGTAGAATTTTCGCCATTGTATCGGGGTATTTGAAAACGTGATAAGGAGGGGACCTAAAATGCATTTTCATTGAATCTTTTTACAAAAAAAAAAAAAAAAAAAAAAAAAAAAAAAAAAAAAATTAAAATTTTGATTCTTATATACAAACCACTAGAAGTCATAATATTTTTTTTCATTTTAAAAAATTGAAACTTTGGGAAACAGAGTAATTAATAATTCAGCATTTTTCTTATTAGGCTAAAAGTATTTAATATATGATTAAAGTAATACATACCTATTAATCAAGAGTGATAACTGTATAACTAAGGTTAAAATTATTAGGAACCTAGTTCTGATGAAAATTAATATGCATATTTATAAATTAATAATTTTTACATGGGAAATTAAAAAAAGCTATTTCTATGAGTTAATATTATATTGAAAATCTTCAAATAAAAATGACGAAATTAATAAATTCAATAACTTTCACATAATTTTTCAATCGTTATGTTGAATTTTTTTTATCTCTTGAAGTAGAACTTATGTAGCTCACTTATATTTTTATACTTAAAATGAATTTTATCTGCATGATGCTTTACAATGTTTTTGACAACAGAAAAACGCTTTGCATTGCCAGCATTTTGTAATTTTTTCAATGATCAAGTGATAAAGTTGACTTCCTAAACTAGCACACTTGTCCCTTCAATGTGTAAATAAAGGGTGACTGGAACTCACGAAATTAAACTGTGCATAGGCCTTTTTAGAAAAGGGTTCTTTGGCTGGGTTGTATTTCTAATTTAAGCGCGGGAAAAAAATTTTAGGCTTATTTCACTTAACTGGAAAAAGCTTAACTAGCTTTGATACCATAATGATTATTTTGTTTCTAATAATATTATAATAATACTTATAATATCATGTGCAAAATATTACTGATGTGTTTGCTTCCACAATGTTGTTTATTTTAATTATGTTAAGCAATTAACAACATTTAAATAAAATGTAAAGAAAATATTTAATACTTTATTTTATAACTCCCAGTTTAGTGTAATTTTAAAATTCATTGAAAAATGATCCAAGATGGTAAATTTTTCACAAAAATATCAACACTATCATAAGTAGGTTTATTGTATTCCTTAAATTTATTTAATAGTTATATAACAATATTTTCCTTTTTATTGAGGGAATGTCAGTTTGTAGATACCCAACAATAAACGGTAATAGTTAAAAAGTTACAATAGTTATAGTATCCAGTAATAGTAATATATGTTTTATTTTTCTAACAAATAAAAGTTCTTTTAAACTATTACCTTTATTCCTTAGTAAGCTTTCTAGTATAAAGTGAAAAAAGAATTTTCTTTCTGAAAACTCTAAGCGAAATTCCAATTAAGCTATCTCAGCAACTTAATCTAATGCAAACTGTTAATTTGTGAAAGATTTCAGCGAATGTGTGTTTTTTTTTAAATTAAACAATTTCATTTTTTATTGCGAGAAATACCTTTATCACAGTTTTTATTAACTAGTAAGAATTATTTTGTAATGCAAAATTATGTAAAATGTTTTACAAAACAGTAGTTATATACAAAAATAGAAATTATGTAATTTTTAATGAATATTTTTTCTTTAAAGTGTTAATGACAAAAACACAGAGGGTTTGGTTTGTATTACTTCTTTTATTGCTTTATTATATTGATATTATTATATGCGTTTACATATAAGGAATAAAAATAAAGTTGTATGTAAAAATTCAAAATAAATTATAAATCCCTTTTGCTCCTAATTGATGCAAGAATATAAGAATTACAAAATTGGGACTCATTTAGCATAAATATCCAGAAATAATGAACTTTTTTTACTTAGTGCTATTTTTAAGAATGTTGCTTTTATTTGTAATTGTTTCATGTGTTGCCAAAACATTACTGATAAAATTCCATGAACAACCAAAGTTTAACAAAATATCAATTTATTCTTGTACCATCAATTTTCTTATTGAATATTCATGTACAAAGACAATAATGATTATATAAATTTGAGTTTGTATCACAATTACGAGGCCAACACATCATGTGATATATGTAAGAATTTACCTATTAATGTACTAAATTTTCATTTAGGATGCTAACTATATATCATATAAAATATACAGCTATTCTGTGAAAAACCTTTGCACTTAAAAATAAAAAATATTTTAGTCAGTAGAACTTTAATTCTTTCATTATTTTCTCACTTTGAAAACTAAACTGTAAAGTAATTTAAAAGTATCAATTTACTTTTGAATATAAATATATTTGTTTTGGTTATATTATTTTTTTCAAAATCTTCACAAAAATGTAATCCATTTTTCAAATTTTATTCGAAAATAAAAAACAACTCTCATTACTGCATTTGGTAAGATTGTAGTGTAACAGCTAGAAGTAACTTTTTAAATTCATTTAGAAATTATTTAAAAAGCACAGCAGCTTCTTCAGAAGTATTTTATTCATAATTTCAGAAGTTTACTGAAAGAAATAAAATTAGTGTTTAGTTAAAAATAAAAACTTTAATTCCTTAAGTGTTATGTGTAGAATATTTTTTATCTCTTTTCCAATTTATTTTTAGAAATCTTATTTCATCTCAATAATAAGAAATAACTCCAAAATGAAGTGAAGTAAAAGTTTTTTTTTTACTTTAAATAATCTAAATTGGATTTTTGCCAGGCCATCTGCGTTAAGGTTCATTCTTAATTAAATGTAAGCTGCCAATTTGAGAACGGTTTTTAGCGAAAAGAATTTTTAATTAACCAATTTTGTGTCTCTGTTTCTAAATGAATACAGTAAATACCAGTTGAAGAAATGTTTTTCTTTTGGAATTCATTAGTAACTTCAAATAAAAAAAATATTTGTCTCTAAATGTGAGACAATCGTTATTTCTAAATTATTTTTTTATTTTATAGAGAGCGGAATTATTTTACATGCTGATACGTGGGAAAGAATATTTTTCTCTTTTTTATTGAATAAATTCTTAATACATGACTATTATTTTAATCGCCAGGAGATAATAAATTCATCCCATTCAGTATGAAAAAAATTCTAACTATAAAAAATTATTTCCTTTATATAATGAGAAAACACATACTTTTCCATTAAAACGAATTTCTCAACAATTAAATATTGGCTGAGAAATATATAATTTTTAATTAATCTTAGGATTTAAAAAATGTTTCATAAATGAGTATCATATTAATCTATTACTTTAAAGTACTGATTTTATAACACTAATATATAAATTTATGTTATGTTATTGCTTTGGGCAAAAGTTTTTAACACATAGTTTTGATGTAGGGAGATGCAGCAGTGGTTATATTAATGACATTCTTTAGAAAAATAGGAACTTCTATGAGAGAATGCAATTTTATAAAAAAAATATATATATATATATAATGTATTAAACTTACTGATATTTTTCATTTGTAAATTTATATTTTACTTGATTTTGTAAACAATATGCATAAAACTTTTTGTTTAGTGTAACTGCGATAATTGTGTTTACTAATAGCCACTGGGGAACTTAAAGTACATTATGGTTGAAGTGTCCTTCATGTGAAATAATACTTCTGAAGTAGTAGGCAATGTCTGTGGATCTTTTGCTTGGTACCTTGATTGAAATTTTAGAGAATCACCCCTTTCTTGGTCACGATAACAGTCACACCTTTTCGGTGACAAAGTCAACTATATTGAATGAAATATCTATAAATACAACTTTTATTTTAACTTAATTTCTCAGTTTATGCTGAAAAACAATACTTGTTGAAATTTATATCAACTATTATGTTTAACCATTTCATTTTTTTTAAATAGAAAGACATATTTTAAATTATATTTTATGATTAATCAGATAATATTATGGTAACAAGACATAACTATCTGCAATATTAGCAAGAGATAACATTTCTTCAGTTGCAATATCTATACTAATCAGTATGATAAAATATTAACAACAATATTAATTTTTGTTTCAATTATCGTTAAAATATTTGTAATTATTCTTTGAAATTAAATATTATTTACTTTATTATTAGATATTCACATCAATTCTGAATTTGATTATATATTTCGGCTCAATTTTTTTCTTTAAATCTAGAAAATCGCATTACTTTCTATAACAAAATGCCGTTAACAGGAGCTTAATGTCAAAAAAGTTATATATTTTCTTAAGAAAATATTACAGAAATTTAAGAAGTTTTTCGATTAAAATTATTTCTGGATTTTTTTTTGATTAAAATTTATTTGAAAAACGTTGTAATATAAAACAAATATAAGAATAGTAATGCATCAATAAACTCTTCTTGAACAAATTTCCATAAATTCCATAACTCACCACAATAGTAATACATCAAAAAACTTTACAAACAAACACAACAATAGTAATACATGAAAAAAAGTTTCTTTAACAAATTCCAATAAATTTCGATAACAATCCCAGTCCCCATTAAACCAACATGTCAAATTTATTTGTTAAATTCTGCTCGTTTACGGCAGCTGTCATAGTTTAAGTTTAACTTCGAAAGTTCTAATACAAAAATCATAATTAAGCTTGTACTTTAAATAAAATCTCATAAGAGAAAAAAGATTAAAACCAAATTTGTAAATAAATTATATAAAAAGCTCAAAATTTTTTAAAATATTTTTCCAGGTAATGATTCCAGATTAATAAAATGGCTAAAAAAGAAAAATTGCATAAAGATTTTGAAAAAATTCATAAAGAAAATTTATGAGATGTAAAAAAATAAAACCAATGGATATTTTTTTCTTTTCTTTAAAAAATGTCAATTGGTTTTCGAAAAAATATTTTGGACTTTGGTTAAGGGGAAGAAAAAGAGATTTTACGAAATGGATCACGATTGTAGAAGATATAATTTTCTCAGGTTTTACAACAAAATTCTTGATTGAAAATAAATATTTGTTTGTTCCTTTATACATATTATTGTTGCATAATTTGATGATTTTTATAATGTTCTTTGCAAGTAAAGTTGTTCATCAAAATTTAAACGAATGCTTCTAATAATGTCAACAAACTTCGGTATTTGAAACGAATCATGTGAACTGTGTATTCTAAGATATATCTGTTAGAGTATTTTGCTCTTTTATAGTGCAATCTAAAAAAAGCCAGGAATTTAGGGAGTCCCCCTGAATAGAAGTTGACACAAAATCTTCATTATGATGTCAGGTGTGGAAATTACAAACACATACAAATAATTTTTAAATATTTCTATAGTATTGTTATCAAGTCAGGAAAAAAAAAGAATTATCAATACAACTATAAGTATTAGGATAGCAAATGTTTCGTAAATTTATAAAATTTATCTGCATTGAAAAAAATTGATATCCAAACGACATTTTACTTATTTTAAATAGAATGTATCCTTAAAATATGCACAATAAGCTATTATAAAGCTATATGTAATATTAAAGTCATATTATAATTCTAAAATTTAAAAATGTATCCATTAGTTCTTTATTTAACTTCAAAGTAAGTAAATAAATATCATGATTATTGATTCATTTGATTGGTTAAAAAAGGTATTAATCATTACAACCGTTCACCAAACAATAAGTAATATTTTTATAATCTGACTTTTGAAAGTAAAATTTTGTGTAAAAAATTACTTGATTACAATATTATAGGTATAAAAATTAAAGTTTTGAAATCTTTTCATAGAATAAATGATATAATTAATTTTAGATGAAGTTACATAATTCTATAATGAAAATACTTTGTGCTGGTTGAGTTAACGACCAAAACATCACTCGAAAGTATGTGTTTTTCTACATAAATATGTAAACTACTTCAAGTATTTTCAGTAAAAATGAAACCATGTCTTCACATATGCTGATGAATGTTTCAATTTTGTGGATGTTTGTGTTGTCACTATATTATATGCTTTATGTTTACCCTAAAATATCATTAGAAAGTTTTAACACTGTAATATTTGAGTTAAATTATATTTACTTTGTTAAGAATTCCCTATTATTTAATATTTTATAACATCATTTCCTTTCAATACATTTTGAATCCTTTCACTAGATAAGTGTATTGATTTCTAAAGCAAATCTCCTCGGTGCAAAAAAGAAAAAAATTCAATAACTTGTAGCTGTCATTGCCAGTCCCATATAAAATTATTCTCTTATGCTGATATTCTGTACGCTTCTGTACTTGTAGAAAGAATGCTATCATAAATATCGATTTTGCAGCCGATGGAGGATATCTTGAAAAATAAACATAATACAATAACAGGTTTCCTGTAGAGTCTTATCGCAAACTCATTTCACATGAAATGTTGTACAACAACTTCCTCTAAGAATATTGAATAAAATGTCAATAGTTGTAAAATAAATTTTTACTACAAAGCATGCAGATGTATTCCTGTAAATGAAAGAAAATTTTACACTTTATTCTTATTGATATTGAATACATTTATTAAGTATGTCTCTATTTATATTCATTCCTTATTTTCCTGTGCATATATCTTCTAAGATCAATACATAGCTTCTGTGGAATTGAAGCTAAAACTGATAACTATTTATAAACATGAAAAAATTGCACCATTATTCCAAATAGAGAGTCAAAGCACTGAGTAGGATGAAAGTGCTGCAGCATTATAAAAATAATAATTCATTTAATTCAAAAATAATATGAAATCAAATAATTCGTTTTAGAAAATTCTTAGCTTAGAAAAAATTTAAAGTTTTCACTCATTACTTTTTAGTGTAATTAAGAGCTGATTTAAGCGTATTATAACACAAAAAGTAATGAGTGAA
>JAPDSC010028632.1:0-14960 GCA_026290005.1 Latrodectus geometricus
TTTTTACTATATTTGTTTACTATGATTAATATTCCAGATCACACAATTGATTTTTTCTTATAAATTTATGCACATATATTTAAGTCGGTTTGAAATCATATGCTACTTGGTATTAAAATTACAAAAGTAATTTCACTAATTAACATAATTAAAAAGTAAAACTTGAGCAAGAATTCATGAGACTGTTGGTAAAACGCTTTTAAGCAAACTATTAACTTTTAAGCAATCTCGAATCCTTGCTTTTAATGGAAAACGAATATCTGGCTTTTGGAGAAAGTTTAGTGTTATGAAAATGAAACGATTTATTACTCTTAATGATATTTATCAGTAAAATTGAATTTGTCCAAAACGCTGTGGAAAAGAAGTTTTAGTTTTGATAAACTAAGAACAAATTGCCTGAGTTGTGGAATACTTGAAAATTCCTTTCAATCAAGAAGTTGTTAAGTATTTAAACTTCCTCTTTCATTCAAATTCCATGATATTTCCAATTCACAGCGTATTAAAAAAAAAATCAAAAGCATGTTCGCTGACGTGGGTGGAATCTATATATTTTCAAAAACTGAAAAATATTGTAAATATCGTTTAAAAAAAATAAGAGAATGTAGGAAGAAAATAGAAACTGATGAAGTACATTTTTATGTCACCAGTGGTTATACAATAGAAAAAATTTGAAACGGGAAATAAAACTACAAGTTTTTGTTATTGAAGGTAGAAGAAAATGGCGTTATATCTTATAAAATAATTATATTGTGGGCTAAGTAACTTAATAGGGGATTCAAATCAGCATTAATTACAGCTAAATTAACACTAACTGCTATACTCAAATTTTTTGATGAAACAAAGTCAATGTTTTAAAATAGTCAAAAACCAGCATTTTAAAGATTATGTGGAAAGCCGAATAAGGATGGCGTTTATGTAGATTATTGAAATTTCAGACAAGGAGCACTTTACTGATGAAAAATTAACATACGAAATATTTTAATTTTTATTTGTTACGCTACCTCTAACACAGAGCAATACTTGCTGTAACAGTAGTATCTAGTATTGAGTAAATTTTTGCGGCATTTCTATCTACATAATATGAATGAAATCTTAAATCAACACATACATGAAGGTAGTTGTTTAAACTGGTTAAGACAAACTCTGTGAATCACACGTTGCTCATATGTATGTATGTATGTATGTATGTATGTATGTATATATTAGGTTGGGGAAAAAGAAATCCATTATTTTTACGTGAACTTTTTGTAACTTCTTTCAGATTCGCTTTGTAATAAGGTTCAAAACAGTTTTCATGTAGATTTTTAGGTTTTGTGCGAAGCTACAACTGCTGACATGCTGTCAAGTTTGATAATTTTTGATATTTTATAGACATTCTCGACGATGTTGTATCCATGCGAGGTGCGTTTTTAGCATCCAAATAACCAAACGGAATCGACGAAACCAAAATTGTGCGTAACTGGTTGTTACAGTCATATATAGGACGATAAACACCTTTCACAATTTTAGCCACCTGGTTAGCATTTTCGCCATTATAAAAGAAAAACTAAAATGTATCGAAATTTCTGTTTGTTGTCTTCTATTTTTAAAACCTTGTACTCATAACTGAATTAATCAAACAAAAAACTGCAAGAGAATATTTTAGTGTCAAATGTCACCTTTCCAATGAGCATAAATTTGAAATTGTTTGATTGATACATCACGAGATAGCGATCACTACAGACGTTTACCGAAAAAATAATGGATTACTTTTTCCCCAACCTCATATATATATGTTTCTATGTCCTGCTAACTAGGATTTTTTTATCTTTGGCATACCAGAGACAGAATTTATGGCATCTTATATTGGGCACAAAGGGAATAACTATTGGCCCATAAAAAGTGTGTGGGGTTTCGTAATTTAGAAACAGGAACTAAGCAAAAGATCGCCAGATATGGCTAGTTATCCCCAGAAGTATCATTTTTTTTTTTTATTTAGGGAACATTTCAATACATCTTATTTTACGTTCCCTAGGTGCAGTTAATGAAGTTAGAACAATTATTAATGCAATCATTCTACTGTTGTAGACAAAAAGATTTGCTATGTAATATGACATCATGCATTCTAATTATTATAAACTACATAAATACGCGTTAAGATATTAAATTTGTACCTATTCATTTCGATTATATACTGAAGGTACATGAGAAATGTATAAGTTATTTTCTACAGTTAAGTTCAGTTGATGTGTGAGTTTGAATTGTAATTGGATAAGAAGTACTACATCTTATGGTAGATATATTTTCCCTAGTGTGGCGCTGACAGTACTCCTAAAGACAGATGGATAGATAGTGCAGGCATCTGTCTATTCATCCATCTGTATATAGGAAAAAATAATTAGTTCTCTAGAATTCTATATATAATCTAAGCACTGTGAAGTGATACATTGATGCAAATAATGTCCCATATTTTGCAGGATGTGACAGTAAAATTCCTTAAAAGCGTATGAGTAAAATATACTCTGTCGAATGTAGAGGAAGGAAAGTTATTACCATGTGTATTATGCTTTTTCCTATTTTGCATTCAAAATATTACGATTTCTCCCAATTGCTATCGAAACTTAATACACTCAAAAAAATTATGGACACAAGAACTTTCGAATTTTACGGTTATATATTTATAATTTTTATTACTTCTATTAATTATAACTACTATTATAATTTTCATTACCAATTATAGCTAATCCTTATTTTATTGGAATGTGAAACATTCCATTAAAAATAAAGAGTAGTTATAATTGATAATAAGCATATTTCTTGAGCTAAAGTTAATAATAGTAACAATTGTAATCATAAGCTTAGAAAGCAACTGAAGTGAATTGTTGAGGATTTCATTATTATAACTAGTTTTGTTGTTGATTTTTCTATGTGAGTTGCACAAAAGTTGTATTTGGAATTTGCACCCCAACAAGTGTTCCGTATTCTTCTAAGATAATGTATAATGCAATTCATTTTATACTATATCTAAAAAAGTGCAATTATTTTTGATAGTGTGCAATGTGCAAGAGTTTTTCCTTGTGTAAAATTCATTTGCAAATCCTAGCGTGGTTAAAGTGTAATAAAGAGTGCCAAAACAATAAATAGAAAATAGAAAACACTTTCACTGCAAGGAACTAAACAAACGATATTTACTATGCTATTTCATTAACGTTTCAAAATGGAATAAATAAAGTTAATATCTTTATTTTTTAAAATTATCTGTGAATGTAGAAAAAGGGATGGGCCTGAGTACATATTTTTTTCGACTCCTTTTTCTACACAAAAATGTTAATTGTAAAAGGAAAGAACAACACCACTTTGTTATTGAAGAGTACAAAGTTATAGAATGATGGGTATCACAGCATGAGCAAATTTACAGGAAGTCTAAATCAACGTTAATTACAATTTAAAATAGCTTCAAAAGTTTTCATAGAAATTTCGAAATGAAACCTAGTTTTTTTTTAAAGCTAGTCAAAGACAATTACCTTGATATAAGTTTAAATTTTTTTCAATACAATTTTTCTCAATTCAACCACGGACATAAATTTGACAAAAAATTCAGAACAAGGATTTTATTTATTTAAATCATGCATTAAATTTCGATTAATACAGAAGATATTTAGCTAAAAATGTTACATAAATGTAATGTTTTTTCTTCAATTGCTTAGATGGGTCCGAAGCTTCCATCTTGGACATTGTGCTGCAAAGCTTTAGAAGTGCTGCCCTTCCTGGTCAGATTGATATAACGCGGAATCCTATGAAAGGACAACAGCAACAACTGGAAATTAGAAAGGAAGATGAGAAAATTCCGCATGTCTTAAAGAAGGAAATTAGAAAAGAAGCAACTCCACGATCTGAGGAACCTGATCCATCTTCGAAAGGGAAAGATACGGACGATGAGGTTCGGAAATTAATAGAGGAAAGCCTCAAGATTGCTATTAAGAATGTAAAAATGATGAGACATTTGAGAAAAGTTGCAGCCGGTAAAAATTCTTCAAATAAAAAAAAAGATGAAAATGACGTAAGTTTTGCTCAGTGTTCCAAATCTAACTTTAATTATTTGGGGAGGAGGGAAAAATTGCATTGTTTAAGCTAAATTTCG
Organism: Latrodectus geometricus; assembly: GCA_026290005.1. Lineage (NCBI taxonomy): Eukaryota > Metazoa > Arthropoda > Arachnida > Araneae > Theridiidae > Latrodectus > Latrodectus geometricus. The sequence goes on from JAPDSC010028632.1 coordinate 4,121, forward strand.
AAAAGTGAGATGATTGCTTAAGATATGAATGATCTAAAACCAGAAACACATTAAATTTTTAAACAATCTATGTATATTTGACTTTCTTTGCACTGAACCATCACTCTAAAAAAAACACTGTTATTTTACAGCAAAAAGTGCTGGCAATTTGGGCGCCAGTAAAATCTACTGTAAATTTACAGCATATCCGTAAAATTTTTTCAGCATATTTAACTGTAATTTTTACAGCATATTTTGCTGTAATTTTTACAGCACTTTTTGCCGTAATTTTTACAGCATTTTTTGCTGTAATTTTTACAGTACTTTTTGCTGTAATTTTTACAGCATTTTTTATGTAATTTTTACTGCACTTTTTACTTTGCATTTACTTCAACCATTCCAGAACCTATTTTAAACCTTTTGCTATTTTCAGCTATCATCAGGTTTTCATAATTTTGTTTCTATTTTCATTCTCCCCTCCACTTTGTTTTAGTTCTCATGAAACATTTACTTAGGAATTAATTTTTATGTTAAGATAATTTTTGAAAGAAATGTGTGTGTGTGTGTGTGTAGATTATTTTTCTCACGACAAGAAAATGCAATTAAGAAAATTTAATTCATCTCTTTTTTCATTAAACAAGTGCCTTAATGTCCTCTTGAAACTCATAATATATTATGGATGCAGAAAGATTTATATTATATCATAATTATTTTTAAAACCTTTTTTTTTATATAACTATTTTTTAGAATCAAACAATTTAAGATATATACTTTTCATTTTACAAATATTTTTTGCATAAGCAATTTGATAAATATTTAAAGATAAATGTATAATGAATGCAGACAAGGTTTAATTACTATGATTGTTATTTAAATGATTTCCAATTGAAATTATAGAAATAGATATTTCTTTCAAAAGATATTTCTTTCAAATTCTATCAACTGTAAAGATATTTGATGTTTAAATACAAAAACCCTTTCTGTTTTTTGACCAATTTTATTGAATTTCTAGTAGAAACCAAATTCATTGAAACGTATCATTGTTATATTTTTATTTTAACTGAGAGCATAAAATACACAATAGCCAACTTTCTTATTATGTTATAGACTAAGGATAGAATAAAACCTTCAAAAAATTCCTTTTTACTAAAAATACAAAGGGCAATTAGTTAACAATATGGTATTTCAATTATACTGTACAGACAATATATAAAAGTTAACTTTTTGATATTATTTAGATTTTCTTTTTTTCCTTTAAGTTTTTTTCCATAATAATAAAAGCAAATAAAAATTCTGTGGAAATAAAGAGTTTCTATTTAATAATTGCACACAAACAATAGCAAAGAACTTTTTTTGTTTATTTAACCTACATTTTAATGATAATCATTCAAAATTAGACAAATTATTTAAAAGAGATAATACGCGTGCTTGAACACCATCTTTGACAGATTTTTTGGATTTGGTCCCTTGACAGGGGTTAATGTTGAATAAGCACCTGAAATACAAAAAATAGAAATTAGACATACAGCAGATTTGCTTGCAAAAATTTGACATCAAAAGACTTTAGCCCAGCATAGTCCTACTATTAATATTTATTATGCGACTTTTCTATTAAACTTTCTTTACAAATCCTCCTTTGTAATTTTTTAATCTTCCAAAACTTCTACATATTTAAAATGTTTTAACTTTTAAAAAAATTGTAACTATGTTAGAAGGTAACGTTTAATGTGCACTATGTTTACTATAATTCTAAATTACCATACGTATACAATAGTATTAGAAAAAATGTTGAGTACAACATATTTTAAATAAATTAGGCAAAAACAAATTAGAAAGCTTTCACTCATGTACTTCTGTTTCTTAATTATAGTTCTTTATTCTATAGTTTTTTTATTCTAGGAATTTAACATATTTAATAAAAGAATTCTAAAAAAATATAAAACATATAATTCTATTTCTTTAGAAAATGAAATTCGATAATCAAGTAATTTTTATAACCATCAAAACGCTTAAATAAAATATTATTATAATTTCTAAGAAGTTTTCATGATTAAAATATCAATCAGCTATATTAACAAACTAGTACAAAACATTCTAAATTTTAATAAACTAGTAAAAATATATTGACACTTTATTCAAACTCCTTTGTATAAATTGAGCTTAGAATTTTCTGAAATATTCAATCAAATTTATACGAATTTATATCAGTAAAAGTAAACTAATAGTTTATATAATAAATAATAAGAAAATTGTACTTTACCTTATATTTGGTGATTCAGTTACAAGGGAAATTCAAACCTTTCAAAATTCTAAACACAAGCAACATTTATAATTTCACGGAAACGAATGCAAATGAAAATAAATAATGGCGTCGTTTTAGAATAAAAGCAAACGATAATCCCACCAATTTGAAGCGCACGCGCAGTGACAAGCGATTTTCTCTCTCTGAATTTTACAGTAAAATTTACTGTAATCTTCAATGTTCCTGTTATAGCTATTTAAATAACAGTGATTTTTACTGTATTTCTTCCGTTTTTTTTAACAGTGTACGTTGATGATTTAGATATTAATGACAAAAGTATTCTTTATCAGAGATCCCAGTTTCGTTTATGGCCTGATCTTATGTATGGCATGTGAACATCGTTAGCATGAATTATTTCAGAAAATTTTGAAATAGCAATAGGATAGATGTTTTATTCTCTATTTATCCGAATTGTATGAAGTTCTGGTCTTGTCATAGACAATTCATGAATTCGATTCTCCTCTGGGTTGTGGTTGTTTATAGGAATCCGTTTTGAATTGTTGGTCCTGGTCGATTTAAAAATTGGGTGAAAGTGTGCTTTAATTCCCTTACTTGGCGAGTTTTCAAAATCACACATGCCATGGCAAAAATTCTACCACTATTTCAAAGTGAAACTAAATTAGCGACCAATGAAAAGGCGTACACAAAAGAGTAATTAATGAGCATGCGCGAAAAAGGGCTTCAAATTATTTCCTCCGGAGGTTGCCATAAAGAGCTCATTAGGGATAAAAACGTCCGGTTTACCACGCTTGGTGCATTTATCGCCAAGTTGGCAGAGTAGGGGACCTAAAGCTCAGATTAACGAGAAAATGTTGAACGAACTGAACTTATATGCAAAAATAAGCCAAACAAAACCAAATGTGATAAAAATGACAGCACATAACAATGCAAAGAAAATTCAATTATCTTATGATTAACTACCCATAATCTTTCTGAAAGTTTTTAATTAATAGTTGATTCCTTTCAAGATGGGGTTGAGCAACACTTTTCCCGACTGTAAATTCAGAATTATCTCATTTGTTCTTAAAAAATGTTTGATTCAAGGTAAATAGTTCAGTAATTAGTTCGTTTTCAACGGATATACTTTCTTAACGAAACTGTCTCTCCTGAGGAGTTTGTAGGGAATATCCTTAGCATTTTCCTTGGTAAATAACCAATATCAGTTTTTGCGATTCTTATATTGGTGTGATTCTTTTACGTGTCAGTGTTTCGAATAAGAGACCTTTATTTTTTAATTTAGAAGGTATTCTACTACATTAATAGTTGTAGAAGATTTGCTTTTTAAAGTAAATAACAAAAACATAAATTGGTGATGAAAATAATTCATGTGTGCTTTTAAAACTACTTCGAAAATTATTCACTACTAGAAACTATTTGGTTAATTTCAATCATTTAAATATATTTAGTATAATTTATATTCAAGCTTATACTTAATATGTAGTGATTCCTTTCTCATGTGCTTAATTAATAACAGAAATGGCATTTCCCCTTCTCAGCCCATCTGGGAATGGTGAAATAAATACCCACGCTCTTATGTACACATGCACAGTGCGGAAAGAAAATCTACTTCTGACCACTTTTCTCTCTTACGGCCGTATTCACCAAACACGGGTTAACTTGAGTGTAGCCTATCTCAGATATAACTCAACTCTAGCATGACTCGCCGATTCTTATACACGTAGCGGGGAAACTCCCGTGTAAAAAAAGTTTGGAGTTTACCGAACACGACATGCAAGATGGCTTCTGATTGGCTGGCAATCTTGTACATCAATGTCAACAAACATATCGCTTAAGTCCGCCATTGTTTGCTGACTCGGTGCCATTGTTTGCTGACGAACTGCGTGTCATCCAGCATGCATGAGGCTGCAACATTATTTCCTAGTTTCTCATGTAACGTTCTGGACGTGCGTGTATAGCGTTACCCCAAATTAACAAATTTAAATAGATGTGTGCCAATATTTTTTGGTAAATAATGTATGATAATCTGGATAGGTTCGAGGCATCACCTTAAATCTCATTTTTAAAAGTATTTTTGATTTGATTGCAGAATAACATAATTTATTATCTAACATATTCGAGCACTATTAAGTTCCAGTTTTATTAATTAATATATCCTTCGGTATCATTTATCAATAGATGATATTTTTTCTTATACAATATTTAAATTTATGCCATTGATTATTTTTGTCATCGGTTAGAAACTGAGTCCGTGGAAACAAGAAAAACAAAACCGAAGGAAAAAATTTTACATATTCTCTCTTTTTCTCTATCTTCAGTGTTCTTTATTTCGTTAAATAATTACATTATTAATATATTAATTGACTTCAAAATTACTATGCAGAGTTTATTTATCATTTTTTTTTAACAAAACTTTTAAAAAATTAAAAAAATATTTTAGTGCAAAATGAAAACATTAGAAGGAAAATTTAATTTCAGTGTATTTCATGAGCAACTTTAAATCTCAGACTTGCATTGTAAAAAGCAAACTGCATACATTTTTTCGCTGAAAACATAAAGTCATTGATCACAGTTCAGATAAAATGAATATATTATTGGATACAAAAATGTGTAATAGAAGGTATTTTAATACATGATATCATCACAAGAATTATTAAAAATGCTTAATATTATCTCTTTTTGTACATTTGATATTTAAATCACTTCGGTAGGTAAATTGCTTCAAAGAAGTCTATCATAGACCAGATGGTAATTGAAGTCACAAAGATTCATTTCAACAGATTGCTTAATGATAACTGACTTATACATGAAGAGAATGTGTTAGTTCAATGTTGATAATATTAATTATGATAAAGTAACGGACTCAAAAACAGCAAACATTGATCATTTCCGATTTACTATTGATGACTACCTGCGATTTTACAGTAAATAAATTTTGATTTCGTTCTCAAACTATACTTTCCTGTGGAATTCATATTTCTAGATGTTATCTGCAATCAATCCAATACTATATATGTAATTTTATGCCATATTTTATATGCCTATGAAGTATAATGTATATTAGTATTATTTTGCAGGGTCTGCTTTTGAACAATCCTTCAAATCCTGGCAATGAAGAATTGCAACAGAATCCAGAGACATCTCCTCAACCAAATTCAGAAGAAAATAGAAATTCAACGGACACTGGTACTTCTTCGAGTCCATTGGAAGAAAATGAAACAGAGTTCTCCAATAAGCAAACGGAAAATCTTCCAACAGGTTCAGTAATTGGAATTCTTCGTAAGCCATTATCACATGATAATAATCTTGAGAAACCAAATGCATCAACTAAAAGATTTTCCACAAACCCTACTGGATCAAATCCTGGAAGAAATCAAGATTCTTCAAGTGATAATCCTAAGAAATCTGTAGGTGAAAGACTGTGCAAGGAATCTCTACAACCAAAGGGCTGCTCCTCCTGCGCTTTTTCTGAGAATTTTATGCTGTCAGAGATCACCTCAATGGAGTCAATGTCATCTTTGAATAGGAAGCAAAACCATCGCCCTTCACTCCGTAGTCTTCCGCCAGGCAAGGCAGAAATTCGCGAAATAGACAATGAGGAAGACGTTAAGGTCACATATATTGACTGGAAGGAGGAAATGGATTCCCAAGAAGAACGGTGGAGGAAAAATATTCTTAAAGAAAGCACACTGGTGAAAATCTCACAAGATACTGAATCAAATGAAGAAACGTCTGAAATTCGATTTCAACTTCAAAGGAGAGGGCCTAGAGCTTCCACAGCTACATCTCACCTGAAGTAAATATCCTACAATTCTTTTTTTAAAGTAATTCTTGTATATGTTAGACAGCTGAATTGAATGGGAAAATAATTTCCGTTTTCAAAGTAAATAAGATATCTTAACATTTGCAAGTTAACGCAATTTATTTTCTTCAATAGAAAGGTTAATTTCCTTTTATGTAACACGTCACTGCCATTTTTTTAAGGTTTCGAATCATCTCATTTTGATTAAAAATTTTATTGATAAAACAATGAATTATAGTTTAAAAAATTTCTCAGGCAATCACTAAGTCGCTGAGTATAACAACGAACAGATGAGAACTTTTACTTGAATTTTTGCTTTTTCTAGATATTTGCTAAGTTTATTCAATTTATTTAGTCTAGTCTTGTAAAATGATATGAAATATATGGACATTAGATTACAATGATCTTTTCTCCTCCAAAAAAAGCAAATTTAATAGTAGTATTCACAATGCCTCGCTCGTTCATAATCTGGCTGTAAGAAGAAATATTTGAGTTTGCTTCGGATATTTAAGTTAAATTATACAGGCCGCGGTGGCCTGGTTGGTTAGGGCATCGTTCTCGTTACCAAACGGGGGTGAGTTCGAATCCTGGCTTAGACGAAGATCCGTCGTGTTCATTAATGGTGACTGGGGCACGTTAAATCCGTCGGGTCGCAATGTCCTCCATGTTTCTATTACAAATTAATACCTCTGGGGGTGATTGGAGCCAGGCTTTGGGTCTTCACTGGTTTCAATCTCAAAATTAGAAGATTCATGTGGTGCTGCCATCTGTGAGCCAAAAATCGTACTTCCACCTTCGTATGAGGGTGCTCTATTGAAAAACGGAAGACGCTCTCTGACTTCATTCGCATAGTCTCTGTGACGGGTGGGCTCGGCATTGCCAAATGTCATTGACAACAACAAGTTAAAATATTGCATTAGACGCAACTTTCATGCCATTGCAGATGAGACTTCAAATTTTAAAATAGTAACAGTTCTTGAGTTTGCCATTTAATTATGATTCGAAATTTGATGATTTGTGTCATGAAATACTTTCAAGGCTGTCATTACTAAGTCGATGTAAAATAAAGCAAACACAAAAATAAGGTTCCTGTTCAGAAATCTTGAGACAGAAGGACTGCACGATTATGTTTTACCGCAGTCATAAAATTTGTTATAGAATTCACACAATTTCTACGTCTCTATCTATTGTGTTTTTTTATATATGAATTTAATTTTTATATTTGTTTATTTATTTTGTCATTTATATAGCATAGTTGAAGAATTAGCCGAAAGGCACGCTGCAGCAGCTTCTGAGAGGCCACCAGATGGTCCCAGGCGACAATCATCGACGAGCGCACTGCAAACTTTGGCAAAGGCAAGAGCCGCAAGAAGGATGTCATCTTCAGAAGAATCTCTTCCTGTCATAAAAGACGACACTGCAAAGGCTGAAGGTGAAGATGAAGATAAAGATCCCGAAAGTAAATGCAGAATTTTTGTTTACAGGCTTTTGATTTAAATGGATTGACAGTTCTTTATATCGCATGAGATTCAGCTCTTATTTAAGCTGATGGGGGTTCAGATGCAGAGTATTTGAAAAAGCGTAACTGAACCCACTTATCTTCTTGAAGAAATTTTCTCTTCAATTCATTTTCTGTTATACTTAAATCAATATCGTCTTATGATTTTTTCTAGTCTAATTTTTCGAACTATTGCCTAATGATTTGTTTGTAGGTTGTGTTCTAGCAAAATACAGTGAGAGTTTTTCGAGCAAGAATTGCAGTATGATATCACATGTTAAAATTCATAATTCTATGATGATTTTGAAGATTTGATCATTTCATATTGAACGCTTAAATAATTTTGCTCATCATCATAGATTAAGAGGTAAGACACACTTAATATAGATGCTTATCTCACGTTATTATAATGGGAATCACTTATATGGAGAATTAGTTTCTTAAACGTATATCAAAACTTAGCTTTATTTCCATTTCATGCAGATTGAAAGTTTATACGTAGGCACGAAAAAAAACAGCGTCGCTCGGAGGGAGGTTGAACTGGAAAACGCGACAAAGTGGTGACACAACTTCTTCGGCACCAGTTTCGCAGAATATTTCCCTTGCTATGAATAAGAAATGTAATAGGAAAATCATTTTCATGAAACAGATGCGCGATTAAAAGCTTCTTTTTAGATTTGAGCAAGTAGCACTCTTCCTAATCGCTTAACACTATTCTGAACTGTACGATAGGCCAGAACAATATTATTACTTGGATCCATTGCAATTCTTCCCAAAATTTCCTCATTAAAAGTTTAATTTTTATTCAACAATAACATAAACTGAGTAACATCTGTGAAAATTCCATCAAAGAAATTAAAAAATTTTTTAAGACGTTGGATGCACAATAAGATTGAAGATTATGCGCTACTAAGAAATTTCAATAAGCAATACGACACGGAATTCTATAAACTTATTTCGTTCGGCAATTTATATCTTCTGAATGAAATAATAATAATAAACATTAAAAATAATTAAAAACAATAAACTTTGTTATTCCATTTATTATTATACGTTCCATAGGAGTTGTAAATATGAGTTTATTACATCGTATCACATGTGAAGCATTTAATTATTAGTGGCTATCTTAAGATATTTAATTTTATTCATATCCTTAATGTATAATGTGAATTTTAATGCAGTTTATGAAAATTTCTTGGATAGATCACCAATTTTTAAACTTGCATTCGATTGATTTTTCATGAACGAAGTAATTTCTAAAATTATATTCCGAATTTGCTCAAAATTTATTGAATAATTTTTATGATTGATTTTAGGTTCAGTAAGTAGAGAAGCCATGTTTGATGTGGTGAACAAGTTATGGAGGTTTTATGATGACTTGCGTAAAAATCTACTGTGCACTGGCCCACCCTTGATGTGAGTTTGACATTAGATAAGATTTCATTGGTTATTTTATGTAGCCTACTTATATACTATAAATAATTTATCGGATTATTTATATTTATTGAAGTATTTAATCACAGTATCCTTTTAATAATGTATCCGAATGCCAAAGCTGGTGATGCTATATTCTCAAAATTTCAAAGCAAAGTAGGATATTATGTAATAAAAAATTTACCCTATTCTCAATAACTTTTGCTTTCCTATGAATAAATATTTTATTACATGGGAATAATCAAGAAACTAAATTTTATAAATTATTTAGCCAATATATTTTAAGTGTGTGATTGTTATCAATGATTAAAGAAATTACTTTATAAATGATAAACAGAATTCTTGTTGATTAAAGATTTAGACAGAAATAGATTAGGAATTTTATTTTCAAGCAGTTTTTTACTGCATTTTCTGTAATATACTAATTTGTTAAATGACCTATAATTAATTTATTATTTAAATATTGTTCTAGCAGATCTAGATTCCACAAATTATTTGTGTTGCTAATCAGCAATGTTGATCCAGAAATATATCAATCGGTTTACAAGAAAACTAAAAAAATTTAAATGAGTCAACTATCAAGTGCTGAATATTAGTGATAGAGAAAGTTGTTTGGCTTTATTGTAGCAATTTAACGAAGCTAAGGATAAATAGTTTTAAGACCACACAGAAAGTATTTCCAAACAAATGTATTTGGAATATCAGCCCAATTCGTAAAATATTTTTAACCATTCTTGTTGTAGGTTCACCATTGTCTAATAGTAAAGTGGATTCAATATTTCCATTGAATTATGCTGTAAATAACAAAGTAGTTAAATTAACAAATTTATACTAAAAACAAAAAACAGTAATTAACGTTGTAAACAATAAATTCATATAGTAAACAACAATGTTACCTTCTGCAACTATTATATAAATTCTAATTAATAATGAATGTTAATAATATGGTTAAAACTATAGAATTTGAATTTTGCACTGCTGCATTATGAATATATATTATAGTAATTTCAGGAAAAAAAGATCACATTGGCGTCAAAGCTATACATTAGGTAAAGTGGCTTAAAAAATTTTAAAATTATAAAAAAGCATTATTGAGTTAAGAAAGTAATAATAAGAAGTGAAGTGAATTAAGATAATAATTTAGTAGCATTGCATTGAAACTCATTGTCGCAAAATCTTGACTCATACCTTAGATATATCTAATAATAAATGATGCCTAAAATGAAAAAACTCAATTGAAAAATAAATTATCCCAGGAGAAATAAAAGTAAACGCTAACGCTGCTATCGCTAATATTAGTACTACGTTATATAGAATATTGCAACTGTGAAACTTTAAATAGACGACATTAGTTGTGACGTCATATTGTTTCCAAACATTTGCTGTTAAGCGTCATTTATCATTGAAACTGCCATAGACTTAGGTGATAGATTTTTAAATTGTTATTTTTGAAATGATATTCATTATTTAAGGATAACGTGTTTGTTAAAACTTTTAACCTTTTGTTTGCTTAACCTTTGATTCTCGCCAAATTGTAGTCACAGTTAATCACCAAGCTGGGCTTATTTCCAATCGTATTCTGGTTGCAACAGAACAATTTATTGTTCTGTGCCAACAAAAATCACCAATAAAATCGATAGCCAAACAAAAATCTCCAATTTTGTCAAGAAGGCACTTTTAAATACAATATTAAACAAATGTTTACATTGTATTTGTTTGGAAACATGACGTCACACTAATGTTGTCAATTGGGTAGCAAAAATAATATTTTAAATTTTAATTTTGATACTTCAGAATAACAAACGAGCTGAATATCAGAGATTAAAACCTTCAAAATTTGACTCTTCACTACTCGATTGAAAATGAT
>JAPDSC010028635.1:0-27792 GCA_026290005.1 Latrodectus geometricus
ATTTATCCTCCCATATTTAGTAAAACTAAACATAAAAAAATTACGTTTAAAGGAATAGAAAATGCAAATTTCAGAAATTGATATAGGATATATCGGTATAGTTTCCAATGTAGTAATCAATTTAAAAAATCTTCAAATTAGCATTTTACATATATTCTCATATATATATATATATATATATATATATATATAAACATGAGCAGTTCTTAACAATTTTGTAAGACTGATTGTTTCCCAAGTGTCATATTTACACACTAGTACTAGTTAGATGGAATCAAAAAATTTAAAATAGTTCCTTTAATACTACAGATATCCATCCCTAAAGGGAAATTAAATCCACGAAATGTTCACAGCCACTTTGGTATATCTTCTCATTAAAGTTTTTTTTATCAATTACATTAACATTACTAATATTCTTTAACTTAATTTCTCTGATTTTACATCAAGTGTCTGAGTCCAGAAGATAACAATAAATGAGTTTCACCTATTCGGTAATTATTTATAATATGTGATTCATAATACATTTCTGCCTTTGGCAAATCAAACTTATTATAGTTTTACTTTTTAATTGTGTTAGTCTTCCACAATAATCTTTTCATTATTATTATTTTATCTTTCCTTTTTTAGATTCACGTTTACTGAAATAAATTTTAAAATCAAAATATAGATTGTATAGCACGTTCAACCAATTTTATGAAACTCAGTGGTAACAAGTAAAATAAAAATCGATTTCCCAAATTGAAGGAAGGAATTTCACTGTAGTAACATGTACCAATATAATATGTACTAATATGGCATAGATATATATTTACAGTTCATAAATAACTCATTTAAATATGCATTTTCTCTTTCAAAAAGGAAAAATACATTGTTTGAAAAAGCCAGAGATTTGATTTTATGCCTGAAATTTTTTAGACTAGCAAAAACACATCCATTATTGTTCATCAGAATTTCTCGTGATTGATGTTATGTTTTTATGAAAATAGTGTTTTATCTATATTGTAAAAAGTAAATGGTTTTTGAAACAATATTTATCTCATATTTACAGATGGACTAGAAAAGCTCATGAATTCATTTTAGCCGCGAATGTGTATCCACAACATTTGAAGAACTCTTTCATAATGCAAACTTAAATGTAATATATTATCCTAAACATAATTGTGCTTTACTTTATTAAATTCTATATTATTTTATTCACCAATTAATTTATAATGTTTATCACTTATATGTTTTAAGATAAATTTCATAAATTCTGATTTTTTATAGGTAAGTTACAATTCCGAACCTATTGTAATTATTCCTATTCGAAATGAATGTTCTAAAAGAAACTGAAAATATTTATGAAGCTGCGTAAGTATTTATAACCAAAATAGTTTTTAAAATATTAAATTTATTGCTATTCAAAAAAAAATGCTTGAATGCATAATTACTTGCCATTTATTAAAAAAGCACTAAATTTGAAATAATATTTTACTTAGTGAATGATGAATTTTTATCTCACAAAGCATGAAAATAAAAACATTAACAAAGATCAAATTCAATGATTTTGTTCAACAATAGCTTAGGACTAAAATTAGTAACCCTTTTAAATACTTTAAATATTTTAAATTTGAATCTAGAAATGTAAATTAAGAGTCGTGTTTATTAATGTTTAGCTTCGATGAATTTTATGCAATCAAATGCAAATTTAAAAGAAAAATCTTTGTTAGGGGAAGGTTCATTACTAATATTTATAACAAACTTAGTGTTCAAAAATCATTACTCAGGAATAACAACATGGAAGATGCGTAAAACTTATCAGTTATGACATTATGTGAAGCCTTTCAAAAAATTTCCTTGCTAAGCTGGAAATTCGACTTTGGCATTTTTCTCAATAGCTACTAATTCCAATTTCCTTTTTTGGACAACGGATTGTTTGACACCAAGAAAAATGTTTGGCCAGCTTAAGTGTGGTATTACAAATTTTAATGTTAATCGAGTAAAAGATTGTCTCCCGGAGGTCTTTTTCATAGATAGTAGCCCGTATTTATATGTCGCAAGGGAGGAAGCTATGGAAAATGCCCAGTACCCATTATAACATGAATACATAAAGAAAGCAGCTGCGCAACATCCGCTTCCGTTGTTCAACAATGGCTAAGATCAGTTCCGGAACATTTCACTCTGACAGACCCTGCCCTACAACTAGGCCAAGCAATTTCAATTTCCACTTTAATAGGTGCCGAAAAGTTATTAAATACGTATTTTATAACATTCAATAACTTTACACTTTTCCTTAAAATCGGAAATATAGTGCAAATATTTTATACAAAAACAAGCAAATTGAATAGACGTATGTGGTAGAAACTTTAGGCATTAGTTTTAATGCAAATTAATTAGAGAATTTTTGTTTAAATTTCGTTTTATAAAAAATTGAAGTAGGTTTCTTGTATTTAATTAAAAGCCGCTTTATGAACTTATATGTAAATGTTATTTAAGTACGACATGAAATACTTTAAAAATTTGCTCTTAAATCAGATACATGATATTTCCATACACTTAAAACATCCAAAGAAACATTTTTATAGCAAGAAATACATCAAGGTCTATTTGCTTTGGTAAAAAGGCCCTTATTCATCAGTGTATAAGGAAGAAATAGATGAAAATTTCAAAATCTTTTATAACAGCAAAATATTAACACAGATATATATATATATATATAATATGTTACGTAGTTTAACAATTACTTTAGAGCTCGGGAATTAGTTTAAAGGAGTACACACACATTTTTGTGTGTTTTTAAAGGAGTACACACATTTTTGTAAAATCGTTACAAAAATGTGGGTTCACACGTTTTTGTAACGATTTTACAAAGATATATAATAAATATAAGTATTTTATTTTTAATATATTCAGTCTAATAGCCCTTTCTGAGTTATCATAGAATATCTTATATTTCAAAGGTAAAAGTACTTCTCTAAAAATATTAAGGCTGAAATTGTTTCACTTCTCCTTCACAATCATTTACGGTAGATTCATTATATTGGTATGTCGCTTATAAAGATCTTGTTTTGATCAAATGCATATAAAAGATCAAATGCATATTAATCCATATGTGAAAGTCAGAGGTTTTTTTTTCCTGGTAGTAAATCGATCTTTTATTGTTGCAGTCAGATAAATATATCCAAGTTTTATGAGTTGTAACAACATATTTCCATTTTACATCAGTCAAATAATTTTCATACAACAATCTGCACAAAGTCTTAATCTAGGACGCATGTTCCGGTATTAGCTTATGAACATTGTGCTTTCTTCTTTGATTAACTTTAAATCTCTTTTTATAATTTTGTTCACAGTTCAAGCAGAGATATTTAAAGATTTTTCAACAATTCTTTAGGTAGTAGGATTTTCATTTAAAACGTGAGATCGACTTAAGATTTAATAAGAGGTGTACATGCTACAAAAATTTTAATAAGGCAAAAAATGTAAACTTTGACATTTCATTCCTTTCATAACAATTATGTTCACTTATTTTACATGTGTGTGTAGAAATATTAAAACCATGATTTTTCAAATTTTTTTTAATAAATGAATAAGAATATTTCACTTCGGATAGCTCAAAAATATAGCTTTCGATTCATTGATATTTTCTTCAACATCATTTTAAAGCAAAGAATATTTTTAATGCTGCAGACGATAATTATATTCTAAGCAATTTGATGCCAATCACATTTTATTTTTGAATAAATATTTAACTTCTGAGAGAAAATTAAAATCGTTACAAAAATATGTGAACACCCTGAGTTCTCCCAAGCTTTGACTAGCTCAAAAAAAGCTATTTAAAATAAATATTCAACGTAGCCTCCAAAGATAATTTGGATACTTTAAAATAATTATATTCCCCGTATCAGCCATTGAAAAAGATAAGTTACAAGTTATCTAAGTAATTTTAGATTTTAATGGGTATCTAGACATTAAAATGTGGTATGATGTTAAAGACACTGGTATAATCTTTTAGCACATTTAAGAATATGCAAACTGCAATTAATATTAGAGCCATTATAATCTTACAGCAAATAAAAAATATTAGTGTAATCTGTCAGATTTTGAAGAAATTTCGAATATATAAAATCAAGCTTGAAGTATATGACAATTTGTAATATATCAGATTTTGAATCAACATGCAGAAGACATGAATAATTTAACTTCAAAACCTGAATAAATAATAATAAAGGCTTCCGTATGGAGTTTTTACTGTCTATTGCTTAGGTTTTAACAAATAAATAAGAGGAAAATTATAAATATAGTAATGAAAGTCATATATTTCTCAAAATATCACCAAATGAATATTCTATTGCTTTGATATAACCTTTGAGTTTTCTTCACTATTAATATTTTTAAGTGTATTAATAATTGTTTCTGCTGTTGATGTTGATCAAGCTTGATAGTTCAGGTGTTTTTCTACCGTTTGCATATGTAGGACTACAAGCAGAATTCGTGTTGTGTACTTGGTTGGTAATATGTGTAAATGGTGTTTGAATTCCCTCTACCTTTTCAAATGTTTTGTCATTTTCAATTTCAACTAACGCAATTTTCTCGTAGAGTTGTAAGTTACTATGTAATCAACGTAACTCCTTTTTTTTTTTTTTTTTTACATCTGTGACAGACTAGAGGATTTGTTCCAAGAATTATCGATAATTTTATTTCAAATATTGTGTAAGTCTTAAACTATTCTAATAGTGCGTCTGCAGCCCCTTTTAAGAGTGCCACTTGCGGACTTAGAAATGTAACATATTGGTCAATTTTTTTAAAGTATATGATTTTCATATTATCCTGTGAAGGTGAAAATATTGTGGTCTCAGTATGATTGTCTTGGTGTCCCTGTGTTTATCTTCGTTAGAATGATGTTAGTGCACTTGTTATATTAATGTTATCTTTGCTCTTAAAACTTAGTTCGGTGATTTTTTAAGCAAATTTTAAAACAGTAAATTTCACCAAACATAAATTACATACAGGTAACATTTTTTTCTACAATGTAGCTGTATTAAATACTTGTTAAAAAAAATTTTTAATTTTATTATTCAAATTTAAAACTCAAAATATATTCGTATAGTGAATATATATATATAAGCCTAAAATATGTTATATAATTTAAATCTCATAAAATGTGTACAAAGCGATGTTTGTCAATTCGTAATATTTATCTAATCTCTCCATATATATATCCTGTTTAAATTTTCAATTGTTAATAAAATGCTTTTTTCAACTGCTCATGTGAAAAACATTTTTCTTAAACTTGTAGTCGAAGACACTTGATGTTAATAGTTTTTTTAAATATTTATTTATTGAATTTAATAACTT
Source organism: Latrodectus geometricus (assembly GCA_026290005.1). NCBI lineage: Eukaryota > Metazoa > Arthropoda > Arachnida > Araneae > Theridiidae > Latrodectus > Latrodectus geometricus. Next base: position 5,338 of record JAPDSC010028635.1, read on the forward strand.
TAGTAAAATATACTATTATATAGTGGTTCCATCTTTCGCTATCAACAGTTAATATCTCTATACTTACATTTCTTTAATCTATTTATATTACCTTGTAAAGGAGTTTATTACTTCTTTGAAAATTCAACTTTGTGGCATTGAAATAAATTTATCAGAAAGATTGAAAATATGTATGTGAGAGAGAACTTTTTCTAATTTAAAAAAAGGAATGAAAATTATTTATAAAGAACTTTCTCAGGAATACAGTGAAATAAAAATTTTGTCTTGCATTGACAAAGTTGACAGAGCATTGGCGTAGAACCTTTGTTTTCGGATCGAATATCGTCTTGAAACGTAAAATTAACCGAGACAGTATACCAAACAATTCAATTTGGTTAACAGTATCGACTATTGATTCACAAGTAGGCAATGCGAAATTAAATAAAAAGTAACTAAAAGCAAATTTTTCTTTGTTAACCTCAGTAGGAATTTTTTTTTTTTAAATTATGCATTAAATGCAAAATTGTCGCTTTGGTAACCTCCACTAAGTTATTAATTCTAAAAAAGGTAAAATAATGACTCCTTTTAAAAAGCATGACAGAAAATTAATATACAGTTTATAGTACGTGATTCATTTCACGCGTTCCACGTCAGAGATAAAACGAAGTATATATAAAACGTTCGCCCTATACAAAGTTGAATTAATGTTTAACATCTAGAATTTATAATAGCAAATCCAAAAATTAAGTTAACCATAGGTAGAGTAGAAGCGAAAGAGTAATTAGACACCTTAGTTGCAAGGATCCTGTTTTCCAAGTACACGAACCTCTATTCATAACAAACGTGTGGGGGTGATTTAGTTCCCAGGATAAAGTTAACCTCAGCAAAATGCGGCACTTGCTACTCACAAGAACCCACCCTCTTCAAAGGCAACCACAGTGAGGGAGAAAAGCAGAAGACAAGAACAAGAGAAACAAAAGCGATGAGTAATAACTGGGTGATCTCGGCATTGTAGTACCTCTGTTTACTCAAAGGAAGTAAACCATATGCTATCTAGGAATACTTCGATTAGAACGGTGATAATTCGATTGGTACAATTATTGTGGATGTTGAATCAGTATAAAATTTCCATACTCGAGGCTCACGAACTCCCGAACTTTGAATGGAAAGCAAAAACACTAATTAATCAGCAGACTCCTCGACATTATTTATACAGAATTCGCTATCATGCTAAGTATCACCATATCAATATTCATACTATAATTGATAGAAAAGATTAATATAATTTCTGAACGAGTGTAAGAATAAAGAAATAACATTTATGTAGAATTTCTATTCACTTCTTAATTTGTGACGAAGATTCGGATGGTTAGACTTAAAAACAATTAATGACAAAGCTCTTACTAATTTATATTTTATGCATTTTATCTTTAGTTTAATCATTGTAATTATGTGTAAACTTCCTTTCTAATGCTTTAAACTTATAGAAATATTTAAAAAAAAAAAAAAAAAAAAAAAAAAAAAAAAAAAAAACACATCAAAGAAATCTAACATCGAAGAATTTTTAAGAAAAATAATTTATAATGATGTATTAATTTCTAAACTTTTAACAGCAAAAGTATAAATAATTTAGATTAAATTCTGAGACTGAAGCTAAGAGAAAACATTTACCATTACACTTTTTAAACTTTTTTAATTTTCAGTAGATTTGCATTTTAGAAGCTTGTTTACTCCGAATGAATCAACGAAACTGAAGACCAACACTTTCTGGCTCCCTTAACGGATTTAAGAGCATAAAAAAATGAATGCGAACTCCCCTATGGTAAGCAGCGAAGGAGTTCTGTGTTTAAGAGTTCATTAAAGTAGAGAACGCTTTCTGTTACTGTGATTAAGAATCTATCCTCATTAACTTCGTAACTGAATAAAATTAATGCCTGAGTTTGCCAGCATTTATTTAACTTGGTCTGCCTTTTGTCATAACAGGCTTTTCTTTTCTTGCAATGAACCTCATGATTCCACACACACATTACCTCCTAAAACAAACTTCTCAACTTTATAATGGAAAAGTGGAACTAAACCACTCTTAAAGTTAAAGAATGTTTTTATGTAGGTTATAAAAACGAACCATTTCTTATTTTAAGTTTCCTAAATGCACACTTTTGAAACTTACAGTTTCTAATGTAATATACAGTTTTAACTGATCGTTAGGACCAAAGTAGTCTAATTGGTCCAAGCATCTCTCGCATGTTTAAAAGTTTCCCCACCTGATTTAGATGATCAACAAACTTATAGGATCAGTAAAGTTTAAAATTACCATCTAGTACCCTTTCTTTGTTTGTTATGGAAATTTAAAGAAGAAAATTACAGCTCAGGTGCTGATATAGTCACTGTTCAAGATTCAAAGTGATTATCTAGGTTTAATTATTTTAATATATCAAAATAAGATATTGAAAATATAGGGTAGTAATCTTATACATGTAGTTACATGTTTTCATTATATAATAAATTATATTAATTTTAACCATGAATGTTTTAATTACATCCCAATAATTTTTATATGAATTGTATTTTCCTTTTTTATATTGTTCATGACACATGATATGCTGGGAAATATGATACATTGAAAATTTCTTTAACAGTAAGGAGAGAAACACGAAAACTAATAATATTCAAACAAATAATAATCCTATTATTTAAAGTTATTTTCGTGAGTTTGCAATTTGTCAGTAAAGAAAAAATAGCACTGATTATGAATGACAGATAAGGCTTAAGTTTCTATTCTAGAACATTGCGTATGCACTCATTTTGCCTCATAAATGAGTGTAGAAAACTTTTAATTAGCAGCTTTACGGAGCAAATCATTCCTTAAAATCACTTTTGCATTATTTTTATAAATTTTAAAGCAATCATGAAATACATCTGTGCAAGAAAAAACTAAAATTAAATTTCGAAATCATTAAAGATTTTATTTACCATAGATTTAAAGTTCTATTGGCCAAGAAGGTAGCCGAATGGGTAGCGGTCTTACCGCTGCTTTAACAGTTCATGGGTTCGAATCCCACCTTCCGCTTGGATACTTGAACTGGTTTGGAATCCATTTTAAAATGTAGGCTCTGGTCTAATTAGTCCTTGAGTGCAGAAAATAACCGTTGATCGGCAAACCAACTTCAAAATATTTTGCACATGGATGTGTATATGTAAGTGGATTGTTACTTTTTTAAAAGATGTAGATGAAATGTGCTGCATTCACGGAACGTTAAAATCTTCGAATAAAAGAAAAAAAGTTAATATTTTACATATTTTAACTTGTAACATTTGACATGAAGCAAACATCTTTAGGGAAAATATTTATTTTCTAATAAATATGTTATGCAACTCTTAATATAACAGTGGAATTAACGAATCTAAAATGAGGACTGAAAAGGTTATCAACAGAAAAAGTATGTAAATTAATTGGGAAATTAATTTTTATTCTTTAAATCACCAGAACAAAGAATCTTTTTTGTGACTTGACATAGGGGTTCACACACACAATTATGTTTCTCTCTTTCATTATTTCATGAATCTTAAAATAACTCAAATGGGGAGAAGAAAAGGGAAATCCTAAATTCTCTCTTATGAGATAATTGCATAATTATTAAAGTACCATAAAAGATGCGATTTAAAAAATGTTATTAATAAATAGGGATGTAACAATATGCAATTATTATTTTATGACATACATAAAATATAAGAGTTTTTATGTTCTTATGTAAGATAGGAAATTACATGTAATCAAAGTTTTAAGACCAAGAAATTTTTCCATAGCAATTGTTTAATGGAATAAGAACAGTATTTTTAAATTTAACTTGTTAAATTTACAAATAACGGGTGAAACAACAAAAGTTTTTAACTTGAACAGGTCATTCATGCCTTAGGCTTAGAAAAAGATTTAAAATCTAAGTATTCTGAATTTCAAAAAAAAATTTATTTAATTAAAATAGAAAAAAAAATTGTTTCTTGAAAAAAAAATTGGTAAAAAAGTAATCTCTAAAAATATTTAGTTAATTTCGCGTTTGATGAACATGAAATTGTATTTAAATGTAAAAACGAATGAGTGCCATTTCAAATAACTTAGAAAATTAGAGTATAAAATGACTTTATCAGGCAGTTTTCAGAAATTTTATTACATATTAATTCTTATAAATTTCGTTATTAGAAACTTTTTATTTGATAAAAATAATGAAATGTTGAAAGAGTCAAGAATATCAATTATCACCAATAGATGGCACGACTAGTCTTAAAATTTTAGAACTTCGGGCGATATTAAAGGCAGATTATTTGTGTGAATTCTAAAATATATTACAAAATATATTGTTTTAGACAAAATTGATTTTTGATATATCAATCAAAGTTTTTTTTTTTTTTTTTTTTTTTTTTACGATATCTATAAAAATAAATTACAATTAAAAATTAATCGATGTAGACGAGATCAGAAATTATAACAAATTATATTAGGAATTAATTATTCACCGATATAGACTCATAATTTTATATATCAGTTTTGATTGTATTTTGTTTTTTCTTTATTATGAATGCTAAGTTTTCATTGTATTTTTTTTTTAATTTTTTCTTGCCATACGACAATTTAAATTTATATGAATGGATGATATTTCGTGTAAATCAGAAAAACACTCAATTTCTTCCATTTTTGCTTATAATTATGTGTTTTACGTTTCATTAATTACATTTAACATGTTTTAAAACAAAAAGTACTCTTTCACACCTGCTTTCCAGATTAATGAATTTCTTTATTATAATTTAGTACGTTATCGTTTTGGCTTCTATCTTCTAGTATCACGCATACTTTAAATGAATCCTATTTAGGAAACTGTTATTTCTACTTTTATGAAGTGCATATATCTTACATGTAGTTTTATTTTGGTAAAATGTAAATTATTTGGAATTTATTATTCAAGAGAAATAATTCAAGAGAATTTATTCAAGGGAAATATTTATATTTTTTTTCTTTAGAATAAAAGTTACGAAAAATTACCTTAAACATAGTTTTTTAAGCAATTTTAGTTTTTAGATTTTTATTTTTTAAAAATAATTTTTCTCTCTCAAAGCTGTTACAGTTCTTTTATTTACCATCTAGTTGCTTTTTATGTATTTTTATTTCATAACTGTGTTTCTGTGAAATACTTTTTTTCTGAATAATATGCCACATTTCACATTGTTTTGTGAAATGCTTATCTTACTGGATATCATAATACAATTCAACTACACTAGTTGATTGAATTTCCAATCAAATGTCACCTTTGCATGCTAATTCGATCACCATATTTGTAGTGGTTCGGCATTGACTTTAAACCAAACACCAGATTCCGAAGTAGAAACCGAACCCCTAACTCAACCTGTAGTAAGTGACAACCATACGAATTGTTGATTTTTTAGTTACCACTTCTCAGTTAGTTTTTGCACATTATAATAAATTCTTGAATGAAACATACATTTCGAAAAGGTTTTCAAAACCGGAGAATCGAACTCATAAACTGTTGAACGGAAGGCAAGAATGCTAACTATTCAAGTGAAAATCTGCTTCAAGCTGTTGAATAAAATGTCAAAGCACTGACTCATTGAGCTCTATTAAATCTGATTATTAAAAATACAAGTCTGGTTTAATTTAAAAAATTGAGGACTTGTAGAAGATTGTTCCTTGAAAATGCTCTAGTTTTTTTTCTTTCGAAAACAATACGATCTTCATCTTTTCTTTTTTCAAAGTCTGTATATATTATGTAAAATAACTTATGTATTTTACATAATATATAATATATAACTAAAAATTTATGATGAAAACTGCTATTTTAATTTTTTTCTGATCCAAATCTAAATCATTTGTCTAAGGAATATTACTTCCAACTTTCAGGTAGTCATACATCTGTTCATCACTCTCACAATGGATCACCCAAAGATTGATGCGTATGCATGGAAAAGATAAATCAAGGCGTTGATTTAATAGAATGTAATTCATTAAATTATTTTTTACCATAGTCCCTAAACAATGAGATATATTTAAATAACATGCATTGTCAAGTTTAAGTTTATTAATAATTGATAATAATCAATTATTAATATTAAAATTATTATTATTATTATTAAAATGTTCTTTTTGATGAAATCATTAGTATGTTTGAGCAAATTTTACATTAATAAAACAATTCATATATTGAGAATAATGGAATGATATAAGCCGAAAATTTAAATATTGATTTCAAGATATTTTAACCAACCGACTGTTGTCATTGTTGTGCAGTTTAAATCAAATCACAGAATAAAATGCTATGTAAATATAAAAATTACTATTGCGACCAGAATTCATGTCACGTGTTGACATACACAAGTTAAATAATCAATGACTTTCAAAACCAAGATGGAAATTATTGTTGACTTTCAAACAAAGGCTAAGAAACAAAACATTGGTTTCTGTTCCCAAGATACACAATAACACAGCAGACATGATTGATCACCTTTTCATCCATAGAGTGGCTACTAAAACTCTACAATGAATATTCTCAACACGTGTTCTCGTTTCGAATGGAACTCTGCTTGACTGCGGAATGTTATTCATTTGGAATTCGATATGGTCGCAGAATAAAAATTTGATGGTTGCCACCAGCAGAATTTTAAATAATTCATTTATTCTCCTAATCAGACGATGTTTTAAGCGATGATAGCTCAACACAGCTTAACAAGATTAATATTTGCTTTCTGTATCAATGAAGCTCGATAAAAGTGATATGCAATTTGACAAGTTCCATCTGTTTCAATAGGAAAACTAATTACACTAGAACGGAATGCATCAACTGGTAACGATAGTTTACGCCTTTAAGAGATGACTAGAATCATTCTTATTTTCAAATATAACAAAATTAAAAAATCGAAAACAAATTTTTAATTTTCCGTAGACATTATGGATAATATAATTTCATGTAAAATTTTTCGACTTAAGATGTAAAAAATTGTGTCTAATTTAATGAAATGATTTTTAATTATATTTTCTAATGTTGAAATTCTAAAAAACATTTTTATTTTTTTAAAGTGTTCTTTTTTGTATTTTAGAAGATTGAGTATTAAATATATTATATATATAATCTTCCGATATATATATATATATAATCTTCCGGAGAACTCCACAAATAATTTTAGACATTTATTTCCATCGTGCTTGTCAGAAAGACGTACTTGCGTATATAAGAAATCTTGCTTATGTTATTAAATTTACCACTATTAGATACATTTTTTTCTTATTTTAAAGTGAAGTACACTTAAGTTTTCTAGATATAAAAAAGTAAATAAGCACCAAATCATAGTGTATACATTAGAAACTTGTGAAATAAAATTAACAAGTTAGAGTGTATTATATGCCAAGTTACATCATTTATTGGTACACAATAAATTGTTAAAACCATTTCATCAACAGCAGGAATCATTAATATTGAGACTGAGCATGGACAAGTTTCCTTCGCTAGAAAATAACAAATTACGTGCCAGGATAAATGACCTAAAGCAGCTAATGAACTTCTTTTCTATGACCTCTTATAGACAACTCCACACATTCAAATTCTAGAAATTCTGTGGAACATCCTAAGCTTATCCAAATATCCAAACCCTCCAATACCCTGAATCCAAACCCTCACTTATATTCTCATCATAACACAGTTTTATCAAATTGACATTTTCTGATCTATAAATCTTTATTTTCAAAATTAAATATATCCAACATTCCTCACAGTTGGACAAACAAGACATCAAATTTAAAAGCATTAATTTTTTCAACATTAAAAGATCTGAGACCATTACTCGGATATAATAGATGTAGACTTCAACGCATGCAGTGTTTTATGGGGTTTATAATCATCATAACTCAAGATGTGAAGAAACCTTTGATTTTTTCTGCCAAATAATCTGTCAATGTTAAAAAATCAGATTGTAGACCAATTTTATTGTTAACAATCACCAACAGGAATGGTTGAATCTAAGCAAAATCCTAAAAGAATCTCAAGCAAATCTTTTCAACTGAGACGTCTTTGATAAACCGACACTTAAAGAGCAGTTACATCCTTATTTCGATTAATTATAGCACATTTTAAAGGCTTCATCATAAAATTAAACAATAAATTTATATTCAGTTCCTCAAATGAATCATCCTTTATCTTAACCTCATTAAAAAATGTGGTCTCTTTCCAAAATTTGGTATTAGCTAATAAAAGAATCTAAAGGACAGACTTGTATTTATTTGTACAAAATAAACCATAATAGTATAGTTATCTTTCCAAGTCGTGGTAATAATCTTTTCTGTATCTAGAATAGAATTACGAGCACTCCAGCTTAATAGTTCTTAAAGAGTATAAACTAGAACAACTTTTTGAAGAAAACAAACATAACAAACAACAAAGAAGCGAAGAAAACTCGATAAATTTCTGAAATATAGTCTCCAATCCATACAAAAAGCTGAAAAGCCTTCTTACGAAACTCTCGTCTTGATCATTTATCTCTTTATCTTAATTTCCACGGATCCCAAAGATACATTAGATGAAGATCAAAACATTCGATATTGCTTATTCTGCTTCCTATTCAACTTCGAACCATTATAATGTTACCTTGTCTTCAAATAATCTTTTTCCCATTGAAGAGATCGCCAATGTAATTAAGTCTTTACATGACAAGAAAGCGCCTTTCTATGATAGCCTGTGCAATAAAAACCAAATAATCAACTAAATATTTCAAACTTATTCTCTTTACGACTAAAAGGTGCACTTTCTGGGAAATTAAAATTTTCTCAAATTTTCATAGTTTGTCAGAGAATTTTGATAGAGAACACCAATAATCCTACCATCATCAGCATCCACTCTCAAATATTCTAAATAATGTGTAAGACTCTAATCATAATTAACATAAAAGAACCATTTAAATCTGTTCAACACCACAAGCTCAAGCAAATCTTTCTGCTGACAAACGGATCTAAAAATATCAAATTTATCCCTTGTCATTCAAAGATAAATCATTCTTTCAACAAAAAACGTCTAATCTATAGTTAAAAAAATTGGATGCTTCCATGTTTCCTTCAGTAATTCTGTATTTTATAACTTAATAAAGAATATGTCCCTGAAATTTTAATGGTTTAATCAACGTGTATCTGTATGGTTTTGTAGATGACATCATTTTCTTAGTAGAAGCTCGAAGTGTAAATAAGCTGGAATCATCACTAAGTAAAGAGCTCTTAATCTTTTCAAATCGTGTACTGGCGATTTTAATTTTGAACTATTATACGAAAAACCGAAATTTCTCTTAATTGTCAAATTACAATAAGCTACAAGTTCACTTGTATTATAATCGACTCAAAAAAACAGATACCATGAACTCCTGGGCTTGTATTAGATAAAAAAAAATTCATTTTTAAGTTCATTTCTTAAACTTTGCAGAAAAAAATTAATAAAAGTTTTTGAAAAACTGAATAATAACCGTATAATAAAATAAAATGAATGGTAATCTATGTCTGAAAGCAGCGTGATGGATTACAACTGGTTCAATATTATGGCATTAAAAATGACATTACAATTTTAGATTTCTCTTTTCCTTATAAATTGGTCTAAGATTTCTGACGTCATTTTTATAATTGAATTGTAAAATATTCAGAAGTACTTCTTGCTGAATAATGATAAACAGTGTCAAGATTTCATCCAAAGCTAAAATTCAACATTCATGGGAAGGTGAACCGCCTCCAGTCCTTTGACAAATATCGAAAACCTTATCAAGCTGTTTTCTTATGTCGAGAGATGGTCAAGAAATCACAGCTCACAACGTGAAGCCCAATATTAATCAGATCTGTTAATCCTCAATTGTCTATTTTAAAATGGTAATCCTTGAAATAGTTACATTTTAAAAGGTGAACAAAAAATATCTTCCTAGATGAGAAAAGGGACAATTAAATTAATTGATTACGCGCCAGCAAGGCTAACTTCCTCAAACTTAAGAATTATGCACAAAGAATAGTAAGTACCAGATGGATAAATATATGACCACAAGTTCTCCCAGGATATGAAGCGTTAATCTTTTTTCGATAAACTTTACAACACATTTCACAAATTTTAGTCCACGCTAATGGAAAGCAAATTGACATAAAACGTTTTAATGCAATTTAGTAAAGATTATAAACTGTAGTTCCTCTATCAAATTAGCCGTCATACAAAAATAAAATAAATTAAAATGGCAAATATTTCTTGTTCCTTCTTTAATAATCTTAAACTGTAATAATATAATGTTTCTGAAAAAATATAATTTTGCTATATTATATATAATATGTTACAGCCTCTTACTTATAATATTTTTCACTTATCACATTTATGATATTGGCTGTTCCAATAACAAAAATTTTCATCGTGTAATTTCACTTAAATGTAAGTTTTTAAATTCTGCGCCTTTAGTTTTAATTCTACAATTAAAATAATTTTTATAGTTCATGCTTCAATGCAACTGCACAAATTTAGTTTTTGTTTAAATTTATGTGAATAAGTGCACATCATAGTAATTTATAATGTTTTATATTATAGTCGAATTCATTTTCATGCACAGAACTTAGTGGTCTATCAATTAACCAGTGTAAATCACACAACATTTTAATGCATAATCTGTAAATATACCTCCACTATCTCTTTAAAATAGTTTTGCAGAAAATACACTTGGTAAACAAAATCTCGGAAAATATCAAGCAAGTTTCATAAACTATTTCATGATGATGTAACCCCAAATGCCAATTTGTCATCGAAGATCAGCTAAAGTAATAATCTAAATATTTTAATGTAATTAAAAAACAGTGCCGTATATAATTTAAAAGTAGAATTTCCCACGTTTGCTAAAGTTGTTTGAAACAGCTCTCATGAAGGAGCCTTTAGGGTGAAAAACTTAACTTTTCAAAATATAATATGAACTTCTTTCAAAATCTTATAGGGATTAATTTTAAAAGTTCGAAAGATTTGTATCGATAGATGTCAAGGTTCTAAACTTCATATTTTTTAATACTTTTTTCAGTAAAAACTTCTTTTTGGAGAAAAATAAAAAAATTGTGCTTTAAAATTTGTAAAATAAAAATAAATTTGTAAAAAAAGTTAAAAAGTGTTAGTTAAAAATGTCTGGATCTAGGAAAACTCTGTTTAGTATAGTTAAGATGAGGGCTGTAAATATTCCTTTACAAATGTCAGTAGGCTGTAAATCACTATATATTGGTCGAAATAATATTTTTTACATTTTATGTTATGATACTTTAATTAAAGTGAATTTTTTACTAAAGTATCTCCTATATTTTCAAATATGTAAGAAAAAATAGCAGGCTTTTTTAGAGATCTCATGATAATTTTTAATGCTTGATGTGTTTGATATTGATTCTGATTGTGAGGAGGAACCCTGGCCTTGTCTCTTGAATTGTTGCTTGAGTTGTTTTGTCTGTGTTGTATATAAATGCGTGATGCGTTTAACAAATGCGTTTGAAACCTCTTTTAAGGGGCATTGAGACTCCACTTTTAACTAACTTGATAAAGAATTATGTAGTTCCCTTTAGTAAGAATAATCTCCTTTGTGTTGAAGTAGAATTAATTCTGTTCCATTAAGTGTGATTTGGAAGTTTCCGTAAGTATAATATCTATTCAATCACATCATATTATGTCTTATTCTGTAAGTAGCTTATTACCTCAGTAAAAAAGCAAATGCTATAATCATTTTTGATACTAAAAAAATCTGAATGCAGTTGGACTGAATTTTATAAATCACAATTCATATGATAAGAGTCAGTGATATTTTGTTTTACTTAAATGTTTGGATGATATTGATGGGTGAAAAGTAAACTTTAAGCTGTTGGGCAGTTTCTGATCCCATCTAGTGTAGCATTGCCACTCTAGATCTGTGAGATCCTCAATTCTCACAAAATCAAGAAACAGCAGGGGATTCGCAAGGGAAACCTCCAGAGTAAATACTAAACTGAAAAGAAAATGTTGGGGGCTAGCTTAATTTGCTCTGCCCTTAAAACAGTTAGGATAGAGCTTCCGTTTTCCGTTAAATTTACGGCCACGAAGATGCCCACTAGCAAACCTAGAATATAAAAAGGATAATAGAGTGAAATTTTAAACAACGCTATATAATTGTTTACTTTGCTATATTTATTATACAGATGTTATTTAAAACTTTTGCTATTATTTTTCACACCATATTAATTTAAACTGAACAAGTATTTTGGCATTCAGTTTATATATACACATGCATAATTGTATATATACATAGGTTAACCAAGCAAATTCATAAATTACTTAGAAATGTATTCAAATTAAGATTTGCAGTAAACTTTTACTGCAACCCGGCCTCATATGAGCAAAAATATTAAACGCAACATTTTTTGTATTTTCATTAAGCCGTAAACATTTTAAAGATCCACTTAATAGTATATCTGAAATAAATTAGCATATTATCATATTCCTTTTCGCATATTATTGTACAAGTTAAAAATTAAATAATAAATAAAAAACAATATTACAAGCTGTAAATTAACATCACTGTTAGTACAGTTTTGTTAAATTCAATGAGATTTATCGAAAATACAGAGATATATCAAAACTCTTTTTATTTTACGTAAACCCTAAATTTAAAAAAAAATCAGATTAAAAATGGAAGGAGCAAGCACACTAAATGTGGTACAATTTAAAATTTATGGTTAATTACTATGCAAATCCAAATTGTTGAAGTCATTTTTTTGTCTCTAAGAATTCCGTTTGAGATGGTTACTATGCTTTGAGTTTCACAATTTTATTTATAAAAAATGAAATAAGTAAAAAAATTAAGATTTTCTAGTCTTTAATTGTCTAAAATTATCAAGATATTCAACTGATATCTCGGGCTTTTGCCAGTCCTCTAGGGTTGAAATCATTAAGGAATTAAGACAATTCAATTAGCTTTTTTTACCTCTTTCTCATTCATTACTTTACTTAGGATATATTATAAATTTCTCAATTTTGCTTACTTTTTCTCACATTTAAGAATAACTAAAATAAATTCTAACATTGAAATTTAATTTTCCTTATTGCTTCAAATTTATACCAAACCAAAAAATTATTAAAATAAGGAACTTACCATTTTCATTTCCTCAGAAAATGCTACAATTCTGTGGTATATTTCAAGCGTAAAACTTTTAATATTGTGTTGTATATATATATTTGTCTAAACTTAGGCAAAAGTGTGTGTGTATATGTGTGCGTAAGATTTCTTAAGTGGATTTTATAATTTTTTTTTACATTCGGAATTCTTGATTTAGTCGATCAGAAATAATTTTTATAGGAAAGAAATAGATATTTAGCTTTAAAAACTAAATATTTCCTATTACAATGAATAACTTAGATGGACTAAGATTTTTGTTGTTCCCTCCTTCGAAATACTTTAGTGAATGGACGAAAGTTTTATCTGAAAGCAGAACAGATTTTTACTATATAAAAAAATTCAAATGAAACATTATTATGTGTATTTATAAACTTTATACAAGTCTTCCAACTTAGATTTCAGTAGTTTTGTAAGTTTAAATTATTTTTCTCATGTTAAAAAAATATTAAAGCGTTTATTGCTCTAAATATACTTTTTATACAGAAAATGAGATTATCAGCATTTTTGTAATAAGAATTTTTTAAAAAGAAATTTTTCAGAATAAAATGTCTTTATTACGAATAAAATTTGTAATTGTGATTCATCTCATTTTAAAAAATTTTGCAGAATTTTCCATATAACCTCTAGAATAGTGTGTTATGGATCAGCAATCAGTTCTATAAATTTATAATCTCTTGCTTCAATCAGCGAGTAAGATTCTCAATGAGTTCAAAGCTTAACATTAATCAGGATATGATGAAATTACTAAATTTCTACAAACACTGGTTCCAATTCATCCAGACAAAAAACACCTGAATTAAATATTTAATCAGAAACAATGTTAACATGATTCATTTAGGAGCGAAATAATGTAAAATTGAATTTGATTTTTTAGTCTAAAAAGTACTCCTAAATGCAGTTAAAAACATTTTATGAATAGATTTCTTTTTATTCTTGAAGAGTACATGAAAGAAAGACTCTCGATAAATTTACATTTTTGCTTAAGAACTAAGTTTAGCTAAAAATATGGAGCCATAATGTACTTTTGGCATCCGTGGTTATAACAAAAGGCAGCCAAAGCTTACAATCTAATTATACAAAGAAGCAGTCAGAATAAGTTTCCAGGAATAAGCCTTTTCTAAGAGCTTGGATGTGGGGAGAGTGTAGAAAGGAAGACGGGACTTTTGAAACAATTAATTACTTTCTTCCATTAATTATACTGCAGAGGATTCTGTATAGTAAATCAATAATTCGAACAACAAAAGAGGTGGGAAACATTTTCATAAACCTGAGTACAAAGATAAAAATATCCGAAAAAGGACTGGGTCCACCTCCAAGAACAAATTCTGTTAAAGCTTGAGGCTAGTAAATTTAATATGCAAAAGTATGAAAAAGTTTTTGTGCATTAGGACGTAAAGTGGTTCTTCTTAATTTTTAAAAGGGGGCTGGTCTTTAGAAATGAAAAAAAAAAAACATGAAGAGTTTTATAATTCAAGTTTAAAGAAGGAAATTCAATTCAGAAACTTAGTTTTTTCCTCCCTCTTAAAGTTGTGCGCTGTTTTAAGTTTTAAATGTGAAATAAATGTTTTACTTTTTCTACTTTTAAAATAGATTTTAAAATAAATTAAGTATTAATTTTTTCAATAATCTACCTGGATTATATTTTTTTCATTTGGTATTGGTGATATTTAAATACCTAAGAAAGAAAATTGCAAAATTCTGTACAAAAGCAGAAACAAAATTGACTAACCCGGCAAACTATCAAAATGGCCGCAAACTCCAAAATGTCATTCACAGTGGTTTAGTAATAAAACACTGTTGGAAGTGGGAGACCCAAGTTCGATATCTGTCATAACTGAAGAACTAGACATATGTTGCGTCCATTTTCTTCTTGTCCATCCGTCATGTTGTAATTATATACATATATATCAATACTTAATATTCTTATATACATATATATCAATATTATCGATATTGGTATATACTGAGTCCCAGATAAACTAATCTTGTTCAGTAATAAAATCTTTCCTTTAGGTTTAGTCAACTAAAATGTAATTATGTTCACTAGGAGGAGAATTTTCTTATACTCTGAAGTGAATCTCTTCCGAGAGAAATCTTTACACTATAAAGACAAATAAAATTAGTTGGTGTCGAAACACTTGACTCCTCCATTCATGTATTTACCTACTATGTAATCACGGAAGTCAAAAGAACTATAAATTTAAAATATAGTACAAAAATGTTTAAGAAATATTGAAAAAACGGGTCTAATACCGTAATTAAATCAGGCCGAAGATGGCTCTGTAAGCATTGTTCTCCGTATTTCCGCTAGGAAATGAGAACAATTCCAAATGTCTGCGGTCCTCTTCCAGCAATCGCGCTAAGCCATGTAAATTATATATGTATAGTAGTATGCCTTATCAATAGATCTTAGTTAAAAGAAACCATAAGTGTGAATGAAACTCAGCTGGACTTACACACATAGTGCAGAATTTAATTGTGCGCACTGCAAAATGTAAGAGCGTTAAATATTAAACAATGAGTTCGACTTTGCACACGATCATTAATTGAACAAGAGACAATATTTAAATTTGATTTTTAATACTATAAGCATCCTTGCTCAAATGCGAATCCAATCATTGGTTAAATGGATAAGATACTGAACTACTCCAGTTAGATTGTTTTGGTCCTTTAAAATATGCATCATGCAATATTCTAAAAATCAAATGATCCGCATGTCAAATACTAACAGAAGTCAATGCATGCTACGATTTTTGCATTAAGAATTATTTGCCTAGTCATAGAAATAAAGAATAAACGAGTCCACTGCGTGAATAAATTATCAAATTAACATTAAATATCATTGTCATGTGAAAAGAATGTAATAACTAATGATTTTATTTCACATTAAAAACAATTATGTATGAATTGGGAATAGAATTCATGAAGATTCAAGAATTGATTGATGCACAAGTGTTGAGAATTTTTAAAGTGAATAATCAAATATGATTCAATATAATTGTGTGGAATAAAGAAATATATGAATCTTATTTCTTATTCACAATCGCGTTTTTGAGTCTAGAGTTCGAATACTTCTTAGGTATTTTACTTAAGTCACCTATGTTCAGGCTTATTAATGTTCCATATAATCCAAGATTTTCAGACTACGTCTAAAAATCATAGAATGATATGTAATTTAAATATTGAAATGTAGATGATTAATTATTTTATTTTACATTCGAAATTATTATCGTAAATTATTTTACACAGACAAATAAACAACTTCTAAATTTATGCTTTTCTTTTGTGTGCCACAAAATTTTAATATCATTAAAAGTGTGTCACGACAAAAAAATGTTGAGAACTATTGTTATAGATAGTGATCCCATATTATTGACACTTAATAATCATTGTTATTAAAAACCACTTATATATCCTTAATTCCTCTCCTGCCAATTTTCTTCGCGCGTCTACCTTCTCTTTCAACATGCTTTGATTTAATTTTTCTCCATTGAAATATAAATATTATATTAGGTAAAAAAAATCATTTTATTTTTAACATATTCATTTTTTCCTTTGTTTTATTCTTATGATTGGAAGTTTTTTTTATATTGAGAAAATATAATCCATTTAATCTATGGTAAATAGTTTTCAAATAACATAATAAATGCTGTCATGCAATTTAATATCACGATTTTAAAACTTATTACCTGATATTTATAAATAATTTCAGGCGGTAAATTTTAAATGCTAATGCTAACTAAAATGTTTCAACATAATATTGTGTAAAAAAAATTATAAATTATAAAGTAAGAAAGGATTTTTAGAACAAATAAAATATTTATTCTGTACATAACGAAATAAATATTATGCTTATTTTGTTGTGTAGAAGTAAAATATATATTTCTTGTATATTTCAAATATTTACATTATTTTAACTATCTTCCTTATCATTTTGATGACGAAATTAATTTAATTCAATAGTTTTTTTTGTTTTTAAAATAATACTTTTTCCAATATAAAACCTGATATTTTTCTTTTAAAATTAAAAATTGTCATTGTGAAGAGTACAAAAGGCTATTTTTTGAAAGTTTCCATTTTTAGTTTTACAAAAAAACTGCAAAATAACGGTGCTTCTATTTTCCAATTGGAAAACATGCAATAAAAATAAATTTCAACTTTGGCTAGAGTTTCAAAGAAACCTCACAATGTCAGTCTAAAAGATTGCTACATTGTCCAAGAAAGCTATTACAGGCAAACTAACAACAGACTGCTTTGGAGCTCTTTGTCTTAACAAACAATCCGTGTTAGATTGATAAAAACAACTCTTTCACAACAATTTTTATTCTTCAACTCCAGAAACTTATATATTTGGTTTGCATGCAATATATTGCTGTTCTTCTGTATAGTGTTACCTTTGATAGAACTCTGTCTCAAAATTTAGGAGAAAAATAACTGAAACTTTGTTTTATCACTAAACAATGCATTTGAATTGCAAAACAATTTCTTTTAAGTACTTATAAAATGCACCAGTAAGTAGTATATGATGAAGTGCTTTTCTTTTTAGATTTTAAGTAAATTTGTGCACCAAAATCTTCTAATCATATGAATTATTTCTTTATGCTTTGCTTGGAGACCATTTGGGACAAAAATTGTAAACATAATTTTAAAATTAACATTTTAATTTATTTATTTAATACTTTGATAATGACTAAAAATATCAGCTGATTAAATCAAAAGTAGCACAATTATATAGCAGATAAAAAAATAACTAAGGAAATTGTTCCAACATTCGAAAACATGTGTATATTGAAAGGAATTACGGAAAAGATGCAAATTACCGTCTAATTTGTACCTTTTAATAGAAAATGTAATTAGCTTTTCATTTTTATGTATGAAATAACTTATTTGGAATAATCTTATTAAAATAACTTTTTCGTACAATTTCTATTTGCTCATAAAAAAAAAACATATTTTTTCATGGAATTTTGATTAATCTTAATGATTTAGTATATATATTAGCAAATGTGAGTGACGCAGTATAGTAAAAGAATCAAAAAGATGGTATTAAAGTTGTAAAATTTGTAAAGTAATTATGAAAATACACTTAATTTAGAATTCTTATTATCTAGATTTTCTGTTCTATTAAGAAATTTAATTCGAATTTTATGTTAACATTCAGAATCAGCCTAAAGTGCATATTCAGTTTTGCTTATCACTATGCAGATATATTTTTGAATTAATAAAAATAAATCTAATGAAGTTGTCCATTGATTTTTTTTAATTTGTATCAATACATAAAAATACTCATTTACAGCCAAATATTCAAAATTAAGTGAATTATCCAATGAAATGTAATAAATTTAAAATAAATTTATTGAATTATTTTTAAAAAATCTGAAAAAATTTGTATCGAAATTTGAGCTATTTTAAAATGAATTGTTACAGATTTTAGTAATTTATAATCCATCAAGGAGGTTTATTATTTGCTTTTGGTTATTTATAAAATAACTTCACCATAGTTTTATTCGGTGACAGTATATATTTAAAATTAAAATTAGATGTTCAGATCATGCAAGTAATTTAAAAAGAATACTTCTAAGAAACTAATAAACGCATTTGCACAGTTAGTATTCAGTTATCTTTTGAAAAATAAATTATTTGTGCTACAAATCTATAATTTTTTGTTTATATGGAGACTTCATTTAATTATAAAGTGCAGCTTAAATTCTTTTACTATAAATAGCTTAATTACTGCAAAATACATTTTTACTCTAGATAAGTTTATATAACATTTCGAAGATTGTATGAATTTTGTTGAGAATAATTGTAATATTATACTCATTATTGTAATATTATAAATTTATTTATTTATCGAAATTAATACTATGGATGTTACTTAATTTAGTGTTGAATAATTTTAGTTAACTTGTTTCCTTATGCTTGTCCAATATTTTTTTAACTATACTTTCATCATTGCTTTTTTCATAAAATTAATCAACCACAAGAACAGAACTATGGAGAAAAGTTACCTCTAGTACATTCGGAAATCCTGGATTCCTGGAATAAAGCTCCCAATTTATGGGGGCTTTAACTTAACACCGTCAAAAAGCTTCGCAAGGGAAGAAAAGATACGATGTGATATATTTTGCGATTCCCCTGAAAATGATATCGTTTGTAAGTTCCATTGTAAGAAAGCTTACAAAACCAAGGTAGTTCTAGAAAATCCATTGTAATCCATACCACTGACCATCAATATTTTCGGTGCTGTAAAATGTTCTGCTGATTGCAGCTCAGATTTCTTCAATATTTCTTTATAAAATGGAAAACTGTGGAAAGGTAGGAAGTCAATCATTCACACATGCTGAGTTAGTATTGCAGTGTTCATGAAAAAGTCAAGTTTTTCTACAATACGTAGATTTGGCTATAAAATTGTATGACCCGATTTTATTTTGAAGTTTTAGAACGGAGAATAAGTAACAAAAACATTTTTCCAAGAGTTATCCATCACAACATTTAATCTTGTTAACTGATGAAAGTTACAAAAAATTCGATACAGAGTTATAAAGTTAACAAATATAACCTAGCAAGTATATTACGAAAGACTACTAGATTATATATAATAAAATAAGCTATACTTTATAAATAATATTTTATTAAATACATCAAAAAATCTAACATATAAGACACAATAATTTATAATTCAGCAAACTATTAATATCATATATAATTTTCAAAAAAATTCATGATAAATGATTAAATTAATTTTTAATTATTTATTTCCATGCTTACTTTTTAATACTATAGTTCTTAAGAACAAATATTCTTTTGGAAAAATGTATGATTGCGTACTGAAATTCTGAAAAAAAAAATAAAGTAAAAATAGAGGAAAAACAATTTGTTAACGAAATGCATTTTAGTGTTCCCTTAATTTTATAGTTATTATTAATTTCATGTAAATTTTAATAAACAAAAATAAATTCAAATTTTTCGAGAATTCGATTAATTTTTGGAATCAGCTTATTTTCGCAGAATGAAAGTCTACATTTTATTGCGTATAGTAATATTTCATTTTTTTCATTTTTTTTACAATTGGATAATTTTTTTTTGCTTGTTTACATACGCCCACAGAGTTGGTAAATACACTTTAAAATGAATTTCTAATCATTAGATGTTCATGCGTAAATAAGAACACATTTCGTGAAATGTCGAAATTGAGAATTGAAGGTCAATCACACCAGCATTTACTAATCTTCTCTGACATTTTTGTTTAATACATATTTAAAATTATTAGTTTTCTGAATATTTAGTGCTGGCGAAATAAAATCAGATAGCTTTTTATTTCCTTATATATATATATATATATATATATATATATATATATATATATATATATATATATATATATATATATATATATATATATATATATACAAACTTTAAAAAAAAAGACTTCCCAAGTTTCTGAAATGTCGTAATGAAAATATTACAGTTAAAGTATTTACTATTCCAAAAAATACTAAACAATTAGTGATTTAATGAGAATTTAATAATCTAAGATAATTAATTGTACTTCCGAAAGAGAAAAAAAATTTAGTTTAATAATCTTTACATTATTAATTAGTTATATGTGTAAACACTTAATATAGATATTATGTTCTGTTATTATATAAATAAGCAATCACACAATAAAATCAAAAATATTTGTAGTTTTATTTCCCAAGACTAATTTTTAATTGTATATACTTGAAGATAAGCTATATATATTTATCATTAGATTTTACATCACTGAAAAATTGAGATAAATAATAGAAATACTTGTGAGTTTGTGGCATTTTTAATGCACTACTTAGGCATTAAAATATATCAATAGCAACAAGTTTTTTTTCATAAATAATAATGTATATTTTCTTATAGTATCTCTTAACTTTTTTAAAGTTCTAAAAGCCTCCAATTTTTTTTCGAAACCTTAAAATGTAGAACAACTTAGATTTTAAAGAGTCTGAATTATGGGAGCCCAATTAAAATTGGAACAAGTGTGACCGAAACATTCCATATTTTAGACATTGCTACAGGTATGGAGTCTAAAGTCATGATAACATGCGCTCACCACTACAAAATAAGTCCAGAAAAGCAAAATAATGGACAGAAAGAGAAGTTCATTGAAAGAGACCGACTTGTTTTGAGATAGTAATGACTGAAAAGCGAACAACTGCAGTAAAAGGCACAGCAGATTTCAATCAGTGTCTGCAATCCCATGTGCCAATGAGATATATTCATATTAGAATTTGTGTGTATCATCATAAACAAAACATTTATGGCAAAGCAGGAATTCCCAAATCATATGTTCTAAATATGTCACACTCACAAACAGTGGATGAAAGTAGAGGTCTGACGAATCATCTTTCATTCTTTTACTAATAACAGGAAGTGTGCTCGTTTGGAAGACACCTGCACAAGCTTATAATCTTGTTTGTCGCCAACTGTCAAGTATTGAGATAGAACTATCATGTTAATGGAATCGTATATTATTGGTTTCCTGTTGGATCAATCAGAACCCTGAAAAGAAGGATAACTGAAGAGAAACAGAAAAATTTTACCTGACCTGGTCCATCTTTTGATACAAAATTAGAAAAAAATTACCTGGTCAATAATACACCTAGCCATACTGCAGGACTTACAGAATTAATATTTAACACGAGGGTGAAGTTAAAAATCAAACTTGGACCGTTGGGTTACTCTATCTCAATATAATTGAACCTTTATGGTATATTTCACAGCAAATAATGTGAAATTTATATTCTTCCACGGCATCTCTCACAGAATTTTTATAATGTCTCCATGAAGAACGGTACAATATATTTCTCTAACCACTATTTAGCATTTGCATGAATATGTTCCTAGACGAAAAAAAGATGTATATACGCAAAAGGTTTTCTTACATCACACTAATAATGAGTTCTTTTTGTATCTAAGGTGTTTTAATATTTTGATAACCCCTGTTTATAAATATAAATATCTCTCTTCCATAACTGACTCTTCAATCATAGACTCTTAGAATATGGTTACCTAAAATAAGAAATTTATATAGTTTGCATTCATTTAAAAAATTTTGGACACTTTTACAAGAATAAAAGAAAAACTTTTCAATCAGAATCAGTCAGAGAAGTCAGAAAAAAAACTAATAAATATTGTAACAACTTTTATAAATACAAAATGTCAATTAAAAGATGGGGGAAGACAATGAACATGTGCAAAGACATGCTTTAACAGAAGAAATATTTAATTGTCTGTTATATAAATTCTAAAAGTAACAAC
>JAPDSC010028641.1:0-18536 GCA_026290005.1 Latrodectus geometricus
ATATATATATATATATATATATATATATATATATATATATATACATACTTGCTTATATTTCTTATCATAATGTATTATATAATTTTATATAATACATAATGATAAGGAATATAATGTATCAGTTAAAATTAAAGAAAACAGTAGTCAGAAGAAAATAAACAATTTTTATATTCGAGACGTATAATAATCATAAATTGAATAATATAACATCTGTAAAATGATTAATGCTTATACAAAAGTTCTACCATTATTTTGTGCATATTAATTAACAGTGTCGTATCTTTAAGTAATATTTATTCTCTTTCTTCATGTCAATTCAAAATCCATGTCAAAAGTTAATTTTTTAACATATAAAAATGTTATGCATGAGAAAAATCTGTTTTATTATTTTTTTACAAATGTTGCAAGAAAAAAATTTAAAGAACAGTGTGGCAATTTTAATAACAAATAACAAAATATGCGGTTTTAATCACGTATGGGTTAGTCATCATATATTAGGGAACTTGTTTTTCTTTCACTAGATTCCCTTTCATGTTAGATAAAAAGTAATAACTTTGTTTTAATTATTAAATTTTGTAATTAAATTTTATTATTAATTAATTATAAATTCAAGAATTGATTTAATTATAAATTTAGTTCTTATTTAATTACTGTGTTATATAAAATATTTAATCAGTCAAATACTTTTTATTTGTCATGGATTAATGTCAAATTTAATGGAATTTTGAGAAAAAATATTAAATGCTCTGATAAGTAAGTATTCAAATGTTGTTGACGATGAAAATAATTTTTAATAGATGTAAAAAATCATTTTATTTTACTTTTATAAAGTTAAATTGATTTATGTAGGGTTTTTTTTTATGTAACTATACATTGTGATCATTTCGTTTCAATTATTTAGTGCCTTTATTATCATTTACCAAGCTTAAACATTTGTTATGTTATCCCCAATCCAACATTTATTTGAGAAATTATCAAAACCTATTTTACCTCTTAATGCAAAACAATATTTGAGTTCATGGAAGACTGGGAAAACAACCCTTTCTCTAGTGAATAATCGAATGATAATGATGTCGAGAAAACAATCTCCTCCTCTATTTCCCAGATGACAGTCGGATGTCTCCAGTACACTCGGTGAATTTCACACACAGTACACAGGCACAATCTGCTCCTTTGTTGACGCAGACTTCACCTAGAAGTGCCTACTCTTTCAACATTGAGTCTTGTGTCGAAGGCAAAATCGACAAGGGAGTCCATCTTAAACCTTGTTCCATCCACCGTGTCTTCTGAAAGTAAATACTCAGCTTTCACGAAGGGGAGTAGTGGAATAGTCAAATGTTGGAGCTAAGTGTTTCTAACTCGAAATGATGGACTTTGCTTAACAATTTAATGTTACTTATCCATCCAATTCCACAGTGAATAGGACACAGAAAGACACATTTTAATAGGAAAATAAAAAGATTGGCAATCTTTCTCGCACTTGTATTTACTTTTATTAGACACATATAAGCTTAGAAAGGGTATAAGAAATTATTTAAATGAAAAACTATGAGAAGCTCCATTGAAATTATTTTCACTTGAAATTATGCTATTTCATACGATATTAACTAATGAATAAAGTAACCAAATGTCATGACTTTTTGCAATAAATGCTTCTTTTATAAAATTGTATCTTCCGTATTGTGCACATTATAGTAAAGGAATTACCTTTTATAGGTTTGTATACAAATTTTGGTTTACTTTCACAATCTCTCGTTATATATTTGAAATCTTGCTTTTAATTTCAATTCTTGACAAAGAAAAAAAACTAAGATTATCAAAATGATGTATATTGAAAACTAATTACCCAATTTCTTTTTATTGTCAATAAATAATAACAAGACTTATAGACACTTTCCAAAGAACAATAACAAAATTTTATGTTCAAAAATTTAAAATAATCAGATAATTGTTAAACTATTTACAACACTGTAATATTAGAAGCAGGTTGTATATATTAAACGTATACTTCAGAAATATGAAGAGGACATTTTGTACCAAACTGAGACAAAATAATATCTTCTTATACTTAAAATTTTCTTTTGAGAAAACTATTGGGCACAGGAAACACTTTATGTACAAAATAATATATAAAATTTAAATTGTCTTACGCTAATTGATACATTTTTTATTAATTGTTGTAAATAACTAAATATGTGAGAGATATTTCATTTAATGTAACATTTTTATTTTTAATATATTTTAAAAATAAATAAATACACACATAGACGCATGTGTGTTTATATAAAAGAAATAAGTTAACGATATATTATCATTAATATATGGGTTCATATTTAATACTAATGCAAATAAATTTTAATAATAATCTAAACTTTGATTTTTATCAAATAAATTTAATGGAAAATTTAAATGCAAATTTATCCGTTACCAGTACTTTTTAGATGTTCATTTTAACTATACTTTTATTTTCTCAAAGATTAGTTGATTTCCTGTAAAATATTCTGCATCTTTAACTTTAAAGAGGACAATTGTTATGCCTGTAGGTTTGAGCAATATTTAAATCCTTGCAAGTGTTAAATTTGTTCTCAGTTTCTCAAGAAGTTTTACAAATATTAGAAGATTACACTGAAGAGTTACTTATACGAAAAAACCACTAACATTAGAGAACAAAACTGAAAACGAAATCTCCTTTATATGTAAATATATAAAGAAACAATAAATAATAAATTATCCTATGTGTATGAAGGAATTTTCCGAAAATCATTTTGAACGTAACAACCGTAACTTTTTCTTCGAGGAGAAGAAAAAGCTAAGAATAGAGAAAAGAGAAATGAGTAGACATTTTTTTTGCAATGATGAAAGGTTCCTTTCGAACAAAATAAAGCATGTGCATGCAAGTCGATTGAGAATTTGCCTTGAAAGCTGCATTTTGGTGTTCCTTTCGAGTGAAAAGATTAACGGGCGGGAAGTCAAAAAATCTATGACGAACGACCTAGGACTGAACGATTTATATTTCGTTTCGTAGCACCCATTTTACGGTCCACCATATATCATGCACTCTTTCGTTACTATCATAAATGTTGCGAGATAAACAAGGAAGAAAAAATAAATAGGCTATAGCATTCTTTTTGTTTATGTAGGTCATGAAAGTCTTCACACTTTTGCTCAAATATTTGGCTTTATGATGAAACCTCTGAGTGATTCAGTTTCATAAGACTACATGAATTTCATGTAAAACTGCCTCATTTCATTAGCACGTAAGAGCTTTAAGTTAAATAACATTTAAGTATCTTAAAAGGTAAAATATTAGTTTGGGGAAAAAGTTATCCATTATTTTTTTGGTAGACATCTGTAGTGATCGCTATCTCGTAAAGTATGTATCAAACAATTTCAAATTTATGCTCATTGGAAAGGTGACATTTGACACTATAATATTTCTCTTGAGGTTATTTGTTTGATTAATTCAGTTATGAGTACAAGGTTTTAAAAATAGAAGACAGCAAACAGAAAATTCGATGCATTTTAGTTTTTCTTTTATAATGGCGAAAATGCTAACCAGGTGGCTAAAGTTGTGAAAGCTGTTTATCGTCCTATATATGACTGTAACAACAAGTTACGCACAATTTTGGTTTCTTCGATTCTGTTTGGGTATTTGGATGCTAAAGATGCACCTCGCATGGATACAACATCGCCGAGAATGTCTATAAAATATCAAAACAAATCAAACTTGACAGCATGTCAGCAGTCGTAGTTTCGTACAAGACCTAAAAATCTATATGAAAACTGTTAAAACCTTTTTACAAAGCGAATCTGAAAAAAGTTACAAAAAGTTCAGGTAAAAATAATGAATTTATTTTTCCCCAATCTAATATATAAACCACCATATTGCAAATTCATAACGTTTCATAACAATAATTGTATGCATGTTCATAAACATGAATATCAGATCTTTACAGCAAATTCTCACTTCATTATTATTATTATAAAAAATTGCATTATTGCAATTGCTCGAATTATTATAAAACATAAATTTACCATGCATTAACATAAGTGGAACTTTGTAATAAATATGTATAGTAAAATTGTTTTACTAAAAAACGTACGTTAAAATTACATTTAGTATCACTACACTTTTCTTTAGAGAATATTACTTCTAAATGATTCAGAATATAATTAATAGGCTGAAATTTCTCAATCTATAAATGTAATATGAAGATAATTTTATAAAAATAAATGTTATATATAAATCAATAATATTCAGAATGTTAAAACTATGTATATTTATGAAATCTGCAATAGGATGCATTACATAATTAATAACGACAATTTTCTTAACATTATTTATTAACATTACATCATCAATTTCCTTTAATTAAGTATGCTGTTAATAATTGAATGTGTCATCCAATTAAAAAAATTGCAACCATCGAGAAAGCTAAATTACTTTTATAAAAAAGAAATCCCAAATAAAAATAAAATAGACCGTGATTTATGTACAAAAAATTATCTTCTATCCCTCCATATAACCAGTCAAAGAATATAATTTTTTGCTTCTGAATAGCATCTGAGTTAATGAAGTGAAGCCTTTCCCCCTCTTGTTAGACTTTATAATAGGAAACTTCACCTTGGAAAGACTTTTTTTTTTCGCATCGAGTAATTCATATCCTCCTTTCTAGTCCCTTTAATTCAGTTTTCTTTAAAGTTCATTAAGGTGTTTCTTGGCGCTAAGTATAGTCAAAAGAATTTCATACTTATAAATAAATAAATATGAGTGAATCTAACCATGTTAACTGATTTTGATTAAATTATATAATAAATAATTACATTTGTGTGTGTATTTCTGACTGTATTATCTTTTCAAAGAAATTATTTATTTCAGAGAGTCGAATATTTTGATTACGTATATTAATAATTTTGAAAATAATTTTCAAGAATAGAAAATAATAAACACAGTTAAGCAAGATTAATATGTTTGCTATGTTATCGTATTAGCTCCATATTTTAAAAACATCGTTGAAACCTTATCTCCCTGAAAGTTTTTAAGAATATATATATATATATATATATATATATATATATATATATATATATATATATATATATATATATATATTCTTCTATAAGACAACCGTGTATTTTTATATCTTTATTTTAACAAATCAACTAGAAAACACTAACACTTTTTGCGAGAAATATTCTAAAATGCATTTTTAGGGATATCAATTTAAATGGCATATGAAGAAGAAGAAAACAAATTTTAATCATCTATTATTAAAAAAAAAAAAATCTCAGATATAATAATTTATTTTTAGTTATCAGAGATATTTTTAAGATTATACGATATAGATTCACAAATAATCTGCACGGCAAAATCAGCGTTCATTCGGAAATGACGAAGGTCATAACACGGACAGTTGGACAGCTTTGAAAATGATTTAAAATCATTGAAACGTTTCTATTGGAAGTTAAACAATAGAATTTCACCATATCGAATTCTGGAAACCCCTAGTGCATATCCTGTCATGCCATTGAATAAGATATATATATATATATATTATTAAAATCATGGATAAACTAGGAGTAACTTTATAATTTACATGTCACTCCTGAAACATATCTAAACTTTAAAGAAGCAGAATTGAAAATGTACAATGTTATGAAGTAATATATATATTCTTTAAATCAAAACATATGTTCTTTTGCTAGAAGTTAACTTCCATAGCCATATACATTATTATTTTTGTAAAATTTTAAAGTTAATTTGATTTTTCTGTAGTTAATTTTCAAATCAATAAGCAATCATCTTGCAAATACACTACTGGCCATTAAAATTGCTACACCAAGAAGGCGACATGCTACAGCCGTGAAATTTATACGAAAGCAAGAAGGTGCTGTGATATGCAAATGATTAGCTTTTGAGCGCATTCAGACAAAGCAGGCACCAGTAGTGACACCTACATTGTGTTTAAATGAGGAAATTGTTCAGCAGGTTCTCAATACGCAAATTGCATTTGAACGTTGTTGCCTGGTGAAAAGTTGTTGTGATGCCTCGTGTAAGAAGAAGAAATGCGTACCAGCAGGTTTCTGACTTTGATAAAGGTCAATTTGTAGCGTACCGGGATTTTGGTTTATCTTATCGCAATATTGCTGCTCGCGTCGGTCGAGGTACAATGACTTTTAGCAGAATATGGAATCATTGGTTTCAGACGGTAATACGGAATGCAATGCGGGATCTCAACACCCACCTATCACTAGCAGCCGAGAATTCAGGCATATTATCCGCATGGCCGTAATGGATCGTGCAACCACATCATGAGCCGTGAGTCAAGAAACTGGGTCGTTTGGAAGACAAGGGTCTGCACCAAAAGTTCAATGACGTTTGCAGCAGCATGGACTCGCAGCTCGGAGATCATGGCCGCGGCTTCCCTTGACGCTGCGTCATAGACAAGAGCGCCTTCAATGGTGTGATCAACGACGAACATGGGGGCACAAATGGAGAGACGTCATCTTTTCAGATGAATCCAGGTTCTATGTACAGCATCATGATGGTCGCATCCGTGTTTGGCGGCATCGTGGTGAACACACACTGGATGCGTGCATTCGTCATCGTCATACTGGCCCATCACCTGGTGTGATGGTATGGGGTTCCATTGGATACACGTCTCGGTACCTCTTGTTCGCATTGACGGTGCTTTGAACAGTGCACGTTACATTTCTGGTGTGTTACGACCCGTCGCTCTACCCCTTATTCGAGCCCGGCGAAACCCTACGTTTCAGCAGGATAATGCGCGACCGTATGTTGCCGGTATTGGATGGACCTTCCTTGATACGGAACATGCTCGGCTTTTGCCCTGGCCAGCACGTTCTCCAGATCTTTCACCAATAGAGAACGTCTGGTCAATGGTTGCCGAGCGACTGGCTCGTCACCAAATGCCAGTCACTACGGTTGATGAACTGTAGCATCGTGTTGAAGCTGCATGGGCATCTGTACCTGTACATGCAATCCAATCTCTGTTTAACTCAATGCCCAGGCCTATAACTGCTGCTATTACTGCCAGAGGTGGTTGTTCTGGGTACTGATTTCTCAGGATCTATCCAGCGAAATTTTTTAAAAATTTAATCACTTTTTATTTCTAGTATAATACATTTGTCCAATAAATATCATATTGTTATCTGCATTTCTTCCTGGTGTAGCAATTTTAATGGCCAGTAGTGTAGTTTTGAAGGATTTGTAAATGAGAATCTCAGTCTACAAAAATATTTATCTATATATTTTTTAGAAGATTATGATATTAATTTATTCAAATATTAGTATCTTACTTCTGTTTATAGTTTAAAAGATATAATAATTTCATATAAAAGACATTCAGTATTTCATACCATTATTTTCTTTAAATCATGGGAGTTGGGAAAAATAACCAAAGCTTTCAGAATAGACATATGAACCATTAAAATACCTGATGTTAAAATTATATTCCACGAATTTCCTATCCATGCGCATACTATTTTAAAAATTCAAAAGAAATCTTTTAGTTTAAAAAAGGAATGAACGTGTTAGTATATATTATAATCTAAGATAAGTTACTTTTCTTAGCATCAATCTTACTTTTATGCAAAATAAATATTCCACGACCAGTCACAGCATTTAAAAGGAATAGCCAAATTATGAGATTAAAATATTGAAATTAAAATCCTGATTTAAGAGATTAATTTAACTTAAAAGCCGCTGCTACATTACAACAATCATTCTTTCACTCAAATATGTTCTAACACTAAATATACAAAACGTGGTTTTCTTTTTAAGAAACACCTAAGGTTTCAGGGGATTCAACATTTTTAAACCAAAGCTTTTATTAACGTCTTTATTGATCAATATTGTGCTGCCATTGCAATTTACGCAAAAAATCAGGAAGGAAGTTTGTTCGATATGTTTAAGTTACATAATTAGGTCATACCACCTTTCCAAGCAATATATTTGTAATAAAAGGAAAAGAGAAAAATCATTGAAATTATTTAAATATTAATATCATAACCCATGAAAACTATTTCCAAAATATAATTAGCATTATTATAAAATAAATATATAAAACTTTAAAGTGTCACACATTCTTGAAACGTTTTAGAGATTAATTACTCTCCCACTAGTGTTATTCTATATTCTGAATTATCCTACCTTTAGTTCTATCTACGTCTGAAGTTTTTCTAATTGTAAGATTTCAACAGTCATCGTCATCTGAAGCTAACAAAAAAACTTGCATTAATTATTAACAGAAACATTGATGTTCCGTCCTTGAACTTTCACTGCATAATATTTGCCATTTTTAGCAACCACAGTTGATTTTCCTTCATATGGGTATTCGAAAGACTTCTACACGGTACACTCTCATAATTGCATATGAACGAGAATCTAAATGGAAAAATAACGTTTTCTTTTAGTTTGCTTGGTTTTAGTATTGACATTTATTTTCGCAATACATCAGTAAAAGTGTCTGGTCCTGTTTTGATTTTGGATTCTTGAAAAAAAATCCCTGCTGTTTCATTGTTTTAGTCTGAACAATTTCTGCCGTTGAACATTCTGGATAACTTTGTAGAGAAACACGTAAAATAAGGAATTTAGGTAAAAATATTTCACTCCATTTGACTCAAGTATGAGGTCTAATAGTAATTATAAAAGATCTGTATTGCCTAACAGTTCGTTCATTTTTTAAATAGGTGGTGTAAAGTTATTTATTTCATGTTAATTCCACAAACATTACCAAAGCATTTGAGTTTCTTATCTGACTTTCAATTTGATTACTCTGACTGGAAATCTAAAGCGACAAATCCAGTTTTTGTAAGAAGCCTTTTTGAATATTTCTGTGGTTAATTGCATTTTATAATTGTTTGACTTCCATCCTTTAATTAAAGTTATCAATGAATGCTAAGCAACATTTATTGCCTTTTGGAAAAAGATATACATAAATCATGTATATTATCAATGCTGGAATTTTCATCAGATTCTTCAAATAAATGAAATTTAAATTGTGTGTGACATATAGTATTATTTTTTCCGGATTTAATTCAAGTTTTATTACATTGTTTTAAACATTTATTTTAATATTCATCCAGGTGAAAGTGATCTTAATTTTGTATTATGTTCAATATCAGAATGATTTTTTTTTTTTTTAAATAATGCATTTTGTGGAAAAAATTCAATTGAATCGAGTATGTCCTGATCTATCAGATATTTAGTTTTGATACGTCTCCGCATAAAATTTTTCCTGCGAATAATAAATACTGCTTAAATTTAAACTTTTTAAAAATATATTGTATTTTTTTTGAGTATTCCATTACCTATTTCTGCGACTATAATCATTGTATAATCCATTTTAGAAATGCCTTTTATTCTAGATATCATGTATATATTATATTTCTTACAAATATGTTTTATATTGTTGAAAATTGAGAAATATTTTGAAAGTGCCTTAATTGTGTAATGATGATTTATTATTTTTTTTTTATTTTTGTTTTTTTAAGGCAATTATAATTGGTTTGGGATCTTTATGTCTCATAAATTCTTGATATACTGGGACAAAAAATTAGCTGTTTGATACTTAAAATTTACTGGTCATATGTGTTTTAAACTTTAAATAATATAAGCTTAAGTGTAATTTAAATATTGGAAAAAAATTATGATTTCAATCTCCATTTTTGCATTGCTATTGAGCAGATCCAACTACAAAAGCTGGTAATAAATCTAAAGATAGACTTGTATTCGACATATGGAGAAGAAGAACTTACTTTGAACTTTACAAGTTGTTTGTGGAACCAGACATAGTCAACTGCCGCCCAACCTGTCTAGTGGTTAGCGTAACTGACTACGGATGAGGAGGACCTGCTTTCGAATCCCGGCTCGGGTATGGATGTACTTTCTAACTTGGTGTTTCTTGTCCTTTCCTCAGATGATGGATGAATGTGGCCCACTCTATAAACGGGTTTGTGGTGGTGTGACGTGGGCGATGATACTCGTACCTCCGTGACTTGGTTCACAGGTGCCCAACGAGTAACGATAAAATGAGTAGGAGTTTGGGACCTTGTTGCGGCATTGAGCTAATGTACTTTACTTGCTCAAGGGGGCGCACCATTAGAAATAAAAAAAAAGATATACATAACAATTCAGAGAATAAAATGGGTAGGCCACCTGTGCAGGATGGACGAAAGCGAAAGCCGTACCACAAAAAAGATCTTCTCCGCCAGACCAATAGTCACCCGAAAAAGAGGGAGACCTAAACTCGGATAGCTCGACTGCATTAAAAAGGACTTAAGAACTTTAAAAATTGTGAACTGGAGGTCTCGGACCATCGATAGGAGATCCTGGAATTTGGCACTGCGGAAGGCAAGGGCATATCCTGGGCTGTCAAGCAACTGAAGAAGAAGACTTTTATTAGGAAAACTAAAAGATTCTAAACTTGTTTAAAATTTTTCAAAAGGTATTTTTGTTTCCTCTGTTCATCTAATTTTTTTTCTACCTTATTTTGGTTGAAAATTTAAATATTCATTTAAGGATGTTTATTGAATTGGCAACATCAGTCAAGCATTTCCTATAAAAGTTAATTATTCCTAATCATTTACAAAGTTTGTGAAGAGTTTCAGTGAGTTAATAACTTGTTATGGCTCTTACACTTTTATGAAGTGGCTTACACCCTTTTGATACTATCAAATATCCCAAATTATAGTATATTCTCTTACAATATCCATTTTGGTATGTTGATAAGCAAATACACTTTTTTATGTTGTTCTTTCGTATCTGGATCTATTATGATGTCACAGAAATATGTCTAGTCCCGGTCAGAAAGCACACGTATTTGTGATATGTTACAACTCTTACACGCAAAAAAAATCTCAACACAATATTCATTCAACGTTTCAAGATTCTTAAGAAAATTATTTACTTTACAAACTATTCCATATTTTAAAACTACAGCTCATATACATTCCTGTGTTCCCATTCTAGTCAACACAAAGATTATAGATAGATGCTACATTATATTAACAAAATAATTATTACTGACTGCAATAATAGGGACATTTTTACATAATTTTGTAAAAAGTTATGATAATCTATAAAAACATAAATTTTTAAGGTACAGAAAACCAAATTATGTTTAACTAGAAAAAATGAATATTTTTCTCTTAAAAAATAAAGTCAAATTTCTGTTTCTTTAGTTAAGAATTGTCTCAGAAACATACCAAGATTAAATTTTCCTCTAAAAATCTTTGTAAATAGATCTAAATAACTTTTTTGGTTGTATAAAGGCAATGATTTAAATTTTAAAAATAATTTTGAAATGAATTCACTATCATAATTCTTCAAACATTTTTGGGAAGTAATAATTTAGGAAAGTATTATGAGAAAAGTAATAACTAAGAAAGGTATTTTTGGGTAATAATTTAGAAAAGTAATAATTTTAGAAAAGTAATAATTTAGAAAAGTATTATGAAATATTCTGCCGTAAGATAAATGAAATACTGGCATTATAATTTTTTTGTAACTTAAAATACTCACAAAATCATGTAAATCCCTACTAAAGTAATGAAACCGAATTTTTTTTTAATTTAAGTGCGAACTATGCAGATATAAATAACATAAAGAATGAATTAAATTTTTATGACATAAAATAATAATGAAAATGACGTAAAATAAAGTTATATAAGGTTTCAAAATTAGAAATGATATCTTATGAGTAGGAAAATAAAATATATTATTTCCTTCAAGGAATTATATTTAAAATGTTTCATTTTTTTAGTTTTCTAAATGTATGTATGAAATAAAATGCAAATATCTACAGTTTTAGACATTTTGCTTCTATTAATATTTATATATTTTATTCCAATTTCTTAAAGATCCAGGAATCTTAAGATAATAGTATTTCAGAAGAATAAATATTAAAAATTTATGTTGAAAATATACTTTTTAGAAAGGAATTGTGAAACTGAATGTTTTAATATTATAACATTTACTAATAACAGAATTCATTAAAACCTGTATAATAGAATTCAGAAATAGCAGGTACGTAAACAGTGAACATTGTTACTCAAGTAATTTCTCTTTTCAAACCAGGGAAAAGATAAGTTTGTTGAATGTAAAATGTGACCAGCAGATTTTTAGTAAGGAAAATTTGATGCGACAAGTTACCTATCAGTCATTTTACTCAGAAAAATATCAAAAGAATTATTTTCCTGAAAATAAAATATGAGAATGAATGACAGAAAAATTTATAAAACTGAATTTGAAAACATAAAAAATTATTATATAAATTTAAAAAAATATTTTTATTTATATTCAAGATTTTATGAAGATTTTTGTAAAAATATGTAAATAAGACGAAAACTCAAATTTTACGGACATATTTCTTTATTTTCTTCATGCAACTTCGATTCTATTTTAAATTAGTATATTGTAGCTGTTTTGTTTTGTAAGATTTTAAAGGATAATATATTTCAGTGTATCTCATTATATATTTTCAGAAAAAAAAAGTTTGTAAAAGATGTACTTCTGTGGATTTAAAAACTTGAGATTTATAAAGAAATATCACTTGCATTGAAAACTTTTACAGTCGTTTATGTAGAATTAAAGTCATTTTCCTTATATTGGTACTTTAAATTTTAATTTTTACTATCTTTTAGAATCTTCTGTTTGAAAATAAAAAATTTTGAATGTTTTCTCACTGAAGGTATTATTTATTTTTCCAAAGACAATCTTTTTGCAGATAGTGGAAAACATTGTTGGTATATATCATTATAATATTAAAAATGTTTGTTATTATATCCAAATTAAAATGCTGATTAAAATAATATTGATAATAAAATATTTAGAAAATAAAAAAATTTGAATGTTTTCTCACTGAAGACATTATTTATTTTTCCAATCTTTTTGCAGATAGTGGAAAACATTGTTGGTATATATTATAATATTAACGGTGTTTGTTATTATATCCAAATTAAAATGCTGATTAAAATAATATTGATATGTTAAATAATGCGAAAAAGAATATTATCAACTGATACGCTTACTCAATACAATCACGTTTTACGCTCTGCTCGCAGGAATAAGCAAAAATAATAAAAATTTATTTAATGCATAAAAATAAATATGAATAAATTTAAGTGTGATAGTGAAAAAGAATATAATCTAGATAATGATTGCGGTAGATAAATTCATTATTTCATCTTTTGCTATTATTGTATGGATATGTGTTTACTGTACGAAACGTTTCTAAAATTTTACTATTTTTAATTTCGGACCTAGCTGAAATATGTTACTTACTTATTTAGCAGTAAAAAAATAATGATATTTTATTTGGCAATTTGAAGTTGGTGTAGTTATTACTTAACTGACATACAAATTAAACAAATAATAACATTTTTTCAATGATTTTTTGTCTAAGCAGATAACCTAATATTTAATAAACAACAAAATTCTTCATTATTATAGTAATTAATTTTCAATGAAAGTTAAATTGACTAATATATTATTTCATTTATGTATTTAACAATCTAATCTTTAGTCTATTTGACCTCTTTGTAATGAATATTTTATTTAAAAATGAAAAATTAAAATCAAATCATTGTATTTATATTTTTGTCGTTAACATAAATGAAATGATGTCAATAAAATAATTTTTATTTATAAAGAAAATATAAATTTATTCTTTTCACTTAATTTATATGAATATGTGATTTTTTAGTCATTTTCATATTTGCTTTCTTAAATCATTAATACTTGCTTATAAATATAAAATACTTTACATGAATTAAATTATTTTAATTAAATTCATTATACATTTTCAATCAGATATTTAAGTTAGTTTGTAAAACTATACTATGAGTTTTACATTTTTAAAACCCACTTGAGTTCTAAGATAACATTATATATGATTTAACCATTCTTTGCATAATGGTGAATATTTCCCTCATAACCTATAATGCCCAAAAATTATATGAAAGAACAAGTTCACTTTAAGTTGATCGTGTTTGGATACCTTTTTAATGTCCATTGCATAAAAAAAAAACATGAATTATATCATATATATTATTTGAACATGAATTATATCAACTTTATTTATTTCACCAATAAACAAAAAATCATGCAAAGAAGGGTTAATTAATGATATTTGATGCTTTCATAAAACATTATATGCTGAATAATTAACTTAAAATAATTAAATATAGGTAATGGGATTTTTAAAATTGAATAAAATGTAATTCAAAATTAAAACTATTGAAGTTTTTCACTATCAAGAGTTCCATTTAAGTATTTTTGCAAATATATTTTTACATTAAAATTTATCTTCTTTTGATTTAATAAATTATGTATATTCACTAACGGATTTTGAAGTACAGTAATGATAAATAGATATTTCAGTAAATCAAGATGCTTTTGAGATTTGAAATATAATACTGATTTAAACCAAAACTTCAAAATTGAAAAATTCGGTTAGAGGTGGTAAACGGAATAATGTATTTTTAAAAATAAACTTAGCTTAAAAGAAATGAAAATAAAAAATTAAAAAAAATTAAAAATATCTTTGGAAAAAGAATTTTCAAGTCTAAATTCTTCTCTTAGCCATAATCATTAAAGTGTTACTAAGAACTAAGGAATAAAAGTTTTATTTCTTTCACAATGCAGATCCCTCAGTAAAATAAATGCAACAACGAAGGTGGGGATTTTTTTCCCTTTTTTATAGAATGGAAAGGAATGCGCTCGTACGGCAATTTAGACATTTTCCCAGGGCGTAAATGGTTAATAGTATACAAAAGAAAGTTATAGGGAAAAAGAGGGGTAGCTTCAGATGAAGAGAGGATCTCCATATTGGATGTTTTTCGGCTCAGAGAAATTTTTGCTTTCTACGTCAGTTTTATCTTTGTCGGATTTTACGAGTGGGTTGATTTTTCTTCTTTTGTGCAATGAGATGTTAAAAAAAAGAAAAAGAAAAAAACAATTTTAAGAAACATTAGATAGATGTGTGAGACTTCTTCTCATATTTCATAAGGGAAGATGTATTGCTTTAACTTGCAAGCGTTCTAGGTTTAGTTACTTACTGAAATATAATTTACTGGAAACAGGAAAAAATCCCTTTTCTAGAAAAGTAATATAATTTTTCAAACAATAAACTGGGTTTAAAATAAAATTGTAAAATTAAAATTATATGACAGAGAATTCTTTTCTTTCCCCTTGAAATAGTTAAAGACTTCATAGGTTATTAATTCATTAAAAATATTAAAATATAACTGTCTAAAATGTAGAGATTTAGAAATTATTGTTGAGATTAATATACGTTTTGTTGAAGAAATAACCATTTAAACTTGAAAAAATCCTTACTATACCAAACTGTAATATAAGTATTTTTTTAAATATTTAAATTAAAATTACTTTTCTCAAACCTGAAATCCTAATTAATATTTCTTTTTTAGATAAAGTTCATGAGGTACTTTAATTTTTATTTCCAACTAACATTTCTAAATTTATATTTTAAGCATTTCCAATGAATTCAACTTCAATAAATCTCGATTTAATTACTAGTTGGAGAAAGTAGTGTAAAAACAATTATTTATACATAAAACTTCTTCCGTATTTTTCTGTGAATTTTAAAAAATAATAATAATATTTAATAAAAATAGAATTAACAACACAATTGAAACTCCACTTATGTTATTTAAATTGCTTCTTCAAAAGTTGTATTCAAAATCAAAAATATGAATACAATTTTCTATGTATTTATAGAAATGGATAAAAGGATACGTTAGCCCATTGTTAAATATTTTAATTATTATATTAATTCGTAAATAAATAATTTAATTGGCCTTGTTAAATTGAAAAATGTGGTAAGGTTTTGTGGTGTTGACTTATCAATTGTTTTTACCCCAATTGCTTATTTATCTAATTCTAAATCTAGTTGGCTGTTGCAATGGTTAATTTAGATTCCAAGTAGCTATTAAATTATTTTTTTTTACCTATAAGGAATCAGTTTTAAACATTTAAAAAATATTTTAAATTTAATGTAAACCCAAATAGAAAATTTAATTCGTAAATCCATTAAGAACTTTGTCATCAAATAAATTAAAATTTAATATAATGTTATGAGCTCCAGTAGCTAAAAAGAATATTTTTCTTGTTAATAACATACTTCTGAAAAAACTGTCCTTTTCAGAGCTCTCCAAAACAAAAAGAATGTTTATCTTCAATAGTTACTAATGACGTCTGATTTATATCAAAGCAAACAAAATTTTAAATGCATGCAGCTGCACCTATTTTATCAATAATAAACTGCAGATACATCTGTTTATGCATAAATTCAACAGCCTTTAACACAATTCAGTGGAGATATATTAGCATTAGAATAAAGACAACGTGGTATCACTCGTTAACATACGGACAAAAGAATGAATAATGAAAGTAACAAATGCGAAATAAGCGAATCGGTTGGCGCCAGTGTGAGAGTCGATTCGTCAATTGAACTGTCACCAAGTCTGAGCAAGCACTTCTTATTTCCTTTAGGAACTGACCCGACAGTTTTTCTGCAGGCTATCTGAATTCTACTCGTAAGTATTTTCACTTTATTTTGTAAATGTTTTCACAAAGGAGAGTGTATTCAAATGTTTCAAATTGCCATAATGGATTTTAAAGCCATTAAACCTATTGAATTTTGTAGAACATGAGGAACTCGAGGGAAAAAATAGCAGCTCTTAAATTGCTTAAATCGATTGCATTTGAACAACGTTAGCACAAATGTAAAGGTACTGGTATTAAGTTGAGTTGTGATTCTTTTCTAGGGCATATTTTAGAAATAATATATATTTATATATAATTTGAAAGTTTCGAAAATTTTATTAAATATTTGCTTAAAAACTTAAATCTAAGATAAATATCCCTTATTTTTTTAATCAACCTACAATTTACTCTAATTTAAATAAAATTTAAAACTTAATTATTAAAATACCATTTATTAGAACTAATATTCTTAAGCAATTATAAACTATTTTCAAAATTAAAGTATATAACATACAAATAAATTATGCAATTAAACTTGTATTTTTCAGTGTTATTTTAAAAAATAAAAATAATACATATTTAAAGGAAAAATCTAACAATTAATTTAAAGAATTTTTGGGACTCAAAACATTCTTGCAAGAATTTTCTTCCTGCACTATTTTCAAAATAAAAGAAGATAATGGTAGTCGAGGAAAACATGTAGAATCGGATAATGATTGCGATGTGTCTAAAGATATATAGGTCATCTTTCACTAATTATAATATTATTTTGAGATACATACACCATATTTACATAATTATGTTTTTGTTAAATAAAAATACTTTAATATTGAAGATGTGACAGACTTGAAATAAATGAACAAATAATTGTTTGGGTCTTTTGAATATATATTTTTTTAGATCGTAAATCTTAGAACGCTAATCTCAAAATAATAAGCATCTGAAGTTACGTTTTTTTCGAATATATGTATTGTTTAAAACACTTTTAATAATTACATTTTAATAAAAATTTTAACAACTGTTTGTGAAATTATTTCAACATTATCTAAGCAAAGAACTTATTATTCCATAATAAATAACTATTTTAAGAAAAAAGAAGAAAAAAACATTTTAAGATGTAAACAAAAATAAAAATATTTATTTTCTTAAGAGTAGCTTTTTCATGAATTTTTTCTCTGTGCTTTACTACCTAAAACGTAAAACAATTCCTATTTATTACAAACTTTAAATTTTACAAACGAAATAATTTTGTGTAATCTACTCCCTTTCACAATTGCCTTATTACTTTTAAAGTCCCTGTGTTCATCTTCATGATTTGCAACCAAATTCTTCCTGACAAGAAAGCAGACAAGAAAACCAAAATAATATATCACTATCTTAGAAGTGGAATAAAGCAACCGAAATTGGCATAGCAGTTGAACTGAACGTGCTCCAATCGCGTAGTGCTGGAGTCTCCTATAAAACAAATCGAATCCTAACATTTCTAAGAAGAATGAAAAGTACCTAGTGATCCCGTGACTGACGAGTGTCTGCCCCACAAGATCCCCTAAGCCTCCTCACGGGAACAGTTAACCCTCCTGCCCATTAATACCAATGGATTTCGTCTCCAACTTATCTATTTCTTTTAGACCACATGCTTTTGATCAAAGTCAATAGGATTGGAAGATCACCTGAGCATAAGCCAGCAGTATATATATATATATATATATATATATATATATATATATATACTGCTGAGAATTTTGATTTATTGTAATTATAATAGTATTAGTCACTACAAATTTCTAAAATGAATTTACATTTAAGTTACAATAAATTTAAGTTATCAAATAATATCAACATTTTCATTAGTTTTTAAGTACTTAATGACAGTAAAATATTCCGTTCACAAGATTTATTAATATGCTTGATATTTTATATCTGTAATAAAAACTATGCAGTAAAAATTATAAGAAATTTTATGTAAAAAATGTGTATTTATAAGTAGAGTTTATAAATAGTTATC
>JAPDSC010028648.1:13448-29498 GCA_026290005.1 Latrodectus geometricus
TGTGTGAGTGTGTATCTAATACTTAGTTCATTATTTTTTATTATTGTTTTTACTATCTGCAATTTTGTAAAGGCATTGATGTGCTGATTTGTGATATTTATAAGAAATAGTTTCTTTTTACCCGTTCCTAAATAGAATAATGAATTAAACCAATGAAATTTTTACAAATTATTTATTTCCTTAACACAATTATAATTACAATTTATCTTTTCAAACTGTTATATTTCATAAATTATACTTATCCAGAAAAGACGTTATTTCTTAATCTGATTCGCTACTGTTTTTATTATTATTATTTTATTATGAAGATTTTTATTAATAATATTGTTATACACTTTTTTAAAATCCATAATTTTCTAAATATTTCAATAATCTGAATGTTAAAGGCTTTATTTCACCTTTAGAAAAGTATATCAAATGATACTGTTGCAAAAATAATTTCATAAATATGTATTTCATTTGCAGAAAAATAAACTATCTTTTCATTTATATTGATTTGAAAATTAATTGACGGATTCAAATATACAATTCTTTTTTTCGTAGAATTCCATTTGAAGTATCGAGACTTCTTTTTGATCCTTAATTACATTTACCATCGAAATAATGACGGCCTTTTAATGAAAACAATTAATCTTGTTTGTGTGATGGGTCCTTCTTTCTCATTCAAAAGATCATTTAAAATGAAGGATTATTGCTTCTTAAGACAATATTTTAGCATTTTATTTTGCTTTTCCTACGGCATTTATGTTAATGTTCTGAGTTCATTTGCTCTAAAAAAACATGAAGCGAAATTAATTAAACTTCTGCTATTGTCTTTTCATTTAAAGTGTTTAGAACCATGCGATAAGATTTTTTTTAGATATCAAGATACTGTCACATAAATATGAGAGAATGAATCGGAAGCTAATTTAAAAGAAAATAATACATAGAATAATAAATTCTGATTAAAAAACTCTTAAAAATATAAACCTCTTGAAGTTTTGTAGTGAGTTTAAAGTTATTATATCCGACTTGCAGTGATTGATTAGTATATTTGAACTTGCAAAATGCCAGTCATGTTAAATATTTTATTTCTTGAAATATTTATTCATTATAAATTTGATTCCGTAATTAATAATTAGATGAATCTCAACATGATTATAAAGATAAATTAATTTCATGATAGAAATTTTTTTCAACAATTTTTACTCAATTTTAGAAAAGTTAAATTTTTAAGTTAATTATTTTTTAATTTGTGATGCTTTCTTTGTTAAACAGCTTAAGCTTTTCCTTAATTTATGTTCGTTTTTACAAAAATTTATAATTTTAATATTTTTAAATATAAATTAATGATGTAAAAAAAACTTTTATAAATAGATATGTTTATACGAGCTATATTTAAAACAACGAATATATCATTGTTTTGTGACAATAAATAAACTTTCATTGTTTTAAATATAATAACACTAGTGTGCAAAACGTGAGCAGCATGTGTTACATTTTTAGTATGACATGAGAAGTCATCTAAGAGACATGAAATTCAGAATTGAGAGGCATCATTTGTTACTTAAGGGATGATGAAAAATGTCAAAATGAATATAAGACATCCAGTAGGGAGTAAAAAAAATAAAGATTTTTTTTTAACTCATTGTATGTTTGCCTATAAGAGAGAAAAACCATTAGTAAATGTTCCTTAAAATGGGATATAACCTTCCTTTACTACAATAATTGCTTAGCACCAACTGTCTATACTCAGCACCGAATTGTCCAACTATTCTTAAGATAAGATTACCCATTCCTACATCAGCTCCGGTTTCAGCTTTTGGATGTTCGGTAAAAATTTATTGTATGGATGCTATTGGCGACTTTTTAAAAAAATTGCCAAAAATCTCGCCAATTTGCACAAGCCAGGTCTGAAAATAAACAGAATATTCCATTCTTTATTGGTCGGTTCCCATTTTGTTAGAATCCCCCATTTTTTATTGATAATTCCTCATCTGTGATTGGTCAGAATTGGTTGGGTCGCCAGAAAATGTTATTGATCGCCAACTTTGGAAAATGGCGTTTAATAGCGACCGTACAGTAAATTTGAGCCGGATGTTCATCTGAGAAAGTAATCGTGACGCAAATCATTTTCATAAGATATCTCACACATGTTCAAGTTAATATACTATCCAATTCATTCATGGAATTTCATTCCTTCCAGAAATTCCCAAAGAGATCAGTGCATTGTCTTCCATATAAATGAAATCTGGTCCATTGGCATTTCAGTACAGATGCACATGTTGAAGAATTACTTTTTTAGAACAGCAATCTCCAGCAACAAAAAATCTACCTAAAATCTAGACATAAATGTAATTTTTTAGTCCATTCGTTTAGCCAGAGGACAACTCAGAAAACATTCATGTTACTTTGAAGAAATCGTGCTCCGTCTTCCTTCCGAATACACTAGCTTTGAGAATAATTTTTCTGATCTGTATAAATTTGCAAGGAGGGCTAATTAGACCGAGATCTGTGGTTTAAAGTGGAATACGATTCGATACAAAGATCCATGAACAGGTGGGATTTGAACTCTCGAACTGTGTTGATTGAATACCGCGGTTAAACTGTGGTTTAGGTCCCATTCTTCACCAACTCGCGAGTTTGAAGCGCTTTTCGCACATGCTCATTAATTGCGCTTTTGTTTTAGTCTATTCTTGGTTGCTAATTAAGTTTCACTTTGAAATTCCGGTAGAACTTTCAAAATTGCATTGGTGTTTTTGAAAACATGCCAAGCAGGGGAACTAAAGCACATTGACACCCAACTTCAGCTGTCAGCACGGCGACTTATGCATTCCGTTGCATGATAAAATGTTCAAGAATACAGTATTATATCTTCGTTTGTTTATACACCTGTGGTATTTTTTCATGGCAGAATTTCATATTGTAACATTAATTAATATTTACTTGATGCAGGACATTCATTTATTCTACATGATAATATTTCGAGGGAAAATTTTTGAATGAAAACTATAATCATTTGTAAAAAATTATAATATTTTTGTCTTTGGTTGATTGTTATATAATTATAAATGCTTATATATCCGATTTTTATGTGCAGAGATCCTTCA
Source organism: Latrodectus geometricus (assembly GCA_026290005.1). Classification (NCBI taxonomy): domain Eukaryota; kingdom Metazoa; phylum Arthropoda; class Arachnida; order Araneae; family Theridiidae; genus Latrodectus; species Latrodectus geometricus. Next base: position 16,538 of record JAPDSC010028648.1, read on the forward strand.
CAACAGCTAATTTTAAAGTTATTTATTTTTTGCTAACTATTTTATTCGGTGAAAATGTGCTTTAGGTCCCCTGCTTGGCGCGTTTTAAAAATCGCCGATCCCATGGCAAACATTCTACCACTATTTCAAAGTGAAACTTAATTAGCGACCAATGAAAAGGCTAAACCAAAAGAGTAATTAATAAACATGCGTGAATTAGCGCTTCAAATTCGCGACTAGACGAAGTAAGGTATCTAAAGAGCAATTTAACTTTGTATTCTAGTAAATACTCGAATTTCCTAGATGTTCTCTATTATAATGAACCCTGTTATAAATAATAACACATTTATCAATAAGATGCCTATGTCTTGTGAATGGTATCATATTTTATGAGGTTATAATGATAAAAAAATTTGAATTATTAACTTGTCCTTTCAGTTTAAAAAAAATAATTTTTAATGGCTGACATTTTCGATCTATGATTTGGGTGAAGTTTTAAATAAACATTTAATATTCACCTAAGAAAATTTAACAGTCCTCATACTTTAGCATTTTATTTTCTTATGCTTTGAAAATGCTTTAACTTATTTTTAAAGTCAATTGAAATTTAAAATGAAATCATCCTTAAAGCAATATAAATCCATACATTTTAAAACGAACAAAGCTTTGCGCTCTTCTTTAATTAAAGACCGTATTCTTTAAATAAATGGAAACAAAAAACAAGAAAAATTTAAATAATAATAAGGGAAAGCAATTAAAACTTTACAATGTATTTACTAATCCAATTACTTTTAGTATTCTTAACTGGAGCTGTTTGAGGACTAAAATGCAACAATGGTAAGAAGTTGGAGGCAAAAACTAAATAAATTCACATAAACACATAAAACTTCTTCACGCAAATGCTGCTAAATATTAACGAGCGCATTTTACTTGAAAGTTGATTACTTTTGCAGGAAATGGCAGCACACATGTAACTAAAGCGTTGCGTATGACATCCTTATTAATGTGATTTATTAAAACAAACTTTCATTCCTCTATAACAGAAACTAAAACACGCCCGCTCTTATCTTCTGCGCTGTCTCCCGTGGACACTATTAAGCCTTTTTTTTTCTTTATATGAAAAGTTTATTTTACATTACACGCTTGCACGCACACCATTATTGCAAGAAAGCTCCCTGAATACAGTGATGGGGTTTGAAAAAAAAAAGTGCAATTCTAGGAATGGCGGTGGGAAAAAAATGTATAAAAATTAGAAGCGTTTTACGTAAATAACGTTTGAACATATTTTATCCCACTGCAACAAATAACAAGAAAAAAAATACGGCTAAGACCGTCATAATTTTTTTTCTTTCGCTGCCACTTTTTATTTCATTTTTTGGAATCTCTCTTAACATTATGAATATTTCATTACTGTAGGAATAGCGCTCTCTCGGGTTCTTTCCCAAAATATGCCTGGAATTCGGGTATGTCTCATTTAAGACTCTTTTTCTCTGCAAATGTATCTCAAAGTGTATTATAATGAGAAAATTATTGTTTCCTTAAAAAAATTTTAAATCTTGTGCTTATTTAAATAGAAGTGAGATTATCTAATGGCCCCATACAACCACGTTATTAAAATTTTGAGATTGTGCTCGGACTATACAACCGCAATTATTTCTGCACTTAACTATTTTCTTAGAAATCTATCTTCCTAAGGTATCTTAGACTTATTAAAGGTATTTTTAGCACATTCCTCGCTTTTGTGTTATTAATAAAATATTTTAATCTAAATGTTTTCAGTTTTATAAAAATATATAATAATTCTTTTTTGCTTAATGTTAATATATAAAAAATAAAATAAATAAATTTAATGTTTATGTTCTATAACAAATTGCCTTAAGCAATTAGTATCAAGTGAGTTATTTAAATTTAATTTTTGAGGGCTAAAATTTTAATTTTCAAAATATTGAAGAATATACTTTAGCGTAAGCACACAAACACAAAAAATAATGTTTCATTAATCAAAAGTCAATTAAGAAGTGAAACTTATACAATTTTATGCTATATCAGATGCTTGCTAAAGTACCGAGCCAATTTTTTTAATTTCGGAGCGGCTGATGCTATTTTTATAAACGTGGTGTCTAGGCATAGTAAATTGGATATGCTCTGCCGAATCAAACCGCTTGTAGCGTCACCTGGTGAAACATTGCGAAGTGAGCTATCATATTTCAAAAATAGTACGATATAGGGGAAAAATGAATTACAAAAGTGTAAAGCGAGGTTTATTTAGTACGAAAAGGGTGGCCCTCATTGACATGGATGTAAAGAATAGAACTATTAAAATGAGCTTTTTTGTTTCCGTGATTTACTATTCAACGAAGGTGACACAAACGATCAAGGATAGAAGAAAACAATAAACCTTTATTTAAGATATTTAAACTACGCACCGTCAGCTGAATTGAGCATTTGGATCCTCATGTGGCTTTCACATTGCACGCGTTGGAGTATAGAGGGTGACACGTTGGCACAAATATCCGTAATGCAGTATCAGTTAAGGTATCAAGCATAAAAGTATCAATTAAGGTCTTTCAAAGTTGCATATACCTGCTGTTTTAGGTATCCCTATAGGAAAATTCTAGTGGAGTCAGATGAGGCGAATGTTTAGACTATTCTTCGAAAACACCATACCCAATTTTTGGTTCAAGAAATCCGTTACGTGGTACTGGAAATGCTTTAAGAGCAAGTGCTCCATCATGTTGAAACCACGCATTCCTAAAATTAAACACCGACACGTTTCCACAAAAGCGGACATTATATTCTGCAGCAGCTGTAAATACCGGGCACCTGTTGATCGTAAAATATTAGGCTGATTAACTTGTTATTGTAAATTGCACACCAAACGTTAATACAAAATTGTGCTTGATGTCTGATATTGATGAAACATCTAGGATTTCCTGTAAACCAGTAATGGATGTATTGCCTATTATACACCCAATTCCACGAAAAGCATGCTTCATCCGCTTACATTAGATCTGCCAAAAATATTGGCTGAACCGTGAATATCTATTCATAACGATCTAATTCCTGTATCTAATTCATAACGAAGCTACACCGTGAATAGCGTCGCTTGACATTCTCGTTGAGTGAAATCTGCTGTGACATTGGTGGATAAAGATAAACTCGTTATTCTTTAGCTTTCCAAACCCGACTTTTTGCTACGTTGCTCACTGATCAGTCTTGTAATGCATTTCGGGTATGTGAAGGCACATGCTAGTACCTAATCTTGAACTTGTCATTCTCAGTTTGTGATCTGCCAAATCGAGCATGACTATTACACAGCTTGTCGACTAGTCAACAGATAGGATGGTTTGATAAGACGGATGCGGGAAAGCAGAAAAACGTTCCTGGGACAACTTTGCTGCTGGTGTGTCTTTCATCCACATACACCGTACAGTAAAACCATCACAAAATACCTTTTGAAAATGATTTTATGACCAGTACCTTAAACATTGTAGAAACCCAGAAAGATGTCTTTTTTTTACTAAATGTCTAAAGGGAATGGTTGTGACGCTTCTGACGTATTTGCATACTGAAATTTAAGTGAAAGTTGCATTCAGTTGTCGTTGAGATCATTTCACGATACACGATGAACCAGATTCCTTTTGGACTAGGAAACGCAAGAGATACAATTGTGTCATATTGCGGTGACATGCTTAGCTCGAAAGATAATATTTGCTCCTTCTATTCACATTTCGTAACCTCAAAGTGTAGTAAATCACAAAAGCACATTTAATTATTTTATTATTCTCATCCATGTCAATGAGGTCCACCCTTTTTGTACTAAATGTTGTAAAGCATATTTTATTTAGTTAGCATTTTATTTAGTTTTATTAGTAAAGCATATTTTATTTACAACTTTGTAATTCATTTTTCCCCCATTGGCGCAGCTTGACCTTTTTGGACAAAACACAACCAACCCAAACCTCATTTTTTCCATACCTTGCACCCATTTCGAAATGCGAAAACTAACTCCGCAGTTTTCCACCATGTGGTGCTGTGAGTGGTCTCATTAGGTAACGCACACCCAAATAATTTGATATGATGATTTCACTCATTTAACAATATTTAATTACTTTCTCACATTATTTTAATTAATTTGTTATTGTTTTATTCCTCAAAATTAATTCACTAATATACTTTACCTTGAAAAATAATAAATTTAATAACTCATATTCTTAAGATTTATAATGACATTATCGTTTGAATATTATATGGAAATGCAAGTATAATATTTCTATTAATAAAAGTATTTTCCAGCTTCCAAAAATAAAAAAAAAAATTAAATAGTTCCTCTGAGTTCAGTGTCATTAATATAATAATTAATAAATTAAAAATTAAATTTCAATTAATTAATTATTTCAATAACATTCTTTATTGTTTCATTTATCTATAGATATAGTATCTTCACTGCGGTGATACCAAATTTAATTTGGTATCTCAGCAGTGATGAAGATACCAAATATAGTATTTGTTTGTTTTATTTATTTATTTGATTTACCAAATAAATTTATTTTTTAAACCAAATAAACCAATTTGGTTTAGTTGGTTATACCAAATTTTTTATTTAGTATACGAAATATAGTTTAATCTTCTATTCACAAGTATATGTAGTGTACAGAAATAATCATTTATTTGGTTTTATTTTTATTTGGTAACCAAATAAACCAAATTCAAATTTAATTATTTTTTATTATTTTGTATTTTATTTGGTTTATCAAATATTATTATTATTTGGTAAATGAAATAATAATGTTATTTGGTATACAGAAATAAGTTTATTTCTGTATACCAAATATATTATATTTGATAATACCAAATTTGATCTTCTATTCAAGTATATGCAGTATACAGAAATAAGAGAGAAATCTTAGTTTCCAATTTAATGAACTGTTAATGATACTAAACACTTAGGAACTATTTATTTTTTGAGCAGCTCAAAAATAAGCTTTACTAAAATAAGAAAATATATATTATACACACATTTCCAAGATAAAACTTACTACCAGGTTTTACCAGATTCATTCTATTTTCTGTCTCCATAAAAATTTAAACAGATATTAAATTAGGGAAAGAAGCAATAATTAATTGTGATATTCCTCAAACAATTAAATGCAAATACAATTTATTTATATTTTTTTTTACAATTATTTCTCATTTAACAAATTGCCCAATTAAAAAAAAACATTTTTGAAGTTAAATTACAGCTATTCAGCAAATGGGATTGATTAATCTTAGTCTAAGTTTCCCAATTAACGGTAAGTTAATAAAACAAAATTAAGTTTTTACTTCTAAATATCTGCTTCATATTTAATGAAAAAAAATTAATTATTATTTAGTAAATTATTTCTTATTTTCAATTGAGTTACATTCATCTTTCATTGGATTGTTTCTCTAGGGAAGCAATTAATTAGTAATGAGGCATTATGCATGTTGAATGGATTCATTAATTTACTCTCTGCATCGAAATCCGGTATTCTGTAGTTAGTTCAATTTCGAAATGTTGGTTTATCTCTCTGGTGCGGATGCGTCAACATGTATCATTTAGATAATTAATTTGTGATCAAGTTAAAACCTTGACGTCAAATGTAACGAGTCCCTACCAGTGGCCGTGGGTCGCTTTCTCTGACGTACAACTGACGGGGCGATGATTCGCATTTGAATAATGAGTCCAGCTCATCCATTAATGAATAAAGTGTCGTGTATATTCTGAAATTTTCACTTTTTTGAGTATTAGATAGAAATATATACATATGAAAAATCTCTGATTTACGCATTAAACTATTAGAAATATCATTTATTTGATACTTTAATATATATGATTGGTTTTATTTTGTGATAAAAATATATTGTATTTAATGGTATATAAGAGATTAAATTGATTATATTTTGGGCAAAATACATAATCGTACTGAGCATTTGTAAATGTTTTTATATTATAATTATGAATAAAAGTTTATGTTATTGTTATTTATGCCCTTGGTGGAGGAAAGCCCACACCAGGTCCAGAAGATCTGGCATAGCTTCCTTTTTGGAAAAGAACTACAAGGAAAGAAGACTGACTTGACCTCTGAACACACATGCCATAGGTACCCGTTTATAGGGTAGGCAACCATTCATACTTCATTCATACAAGGAAAAGACAAAGGCGTGATAGACAGAGAGAGAAAGTACATCCATGATCGAACCCAGACTTCCGTATCCGCAGCCAGGCTTGCTAACCACTAGACAGAGTAGGCGGCATAAAAATTTATTTATTTCGGAATAAAATTATTTGAAATTCAATATTAGTACTGAAAATAAATTAACTGAGAAAGTTTGGTTTGTTATTCTATGACAAAAGTTTCGAACAGGAGCGACAATTGAACTGGAATCTACATTTTGAAGTACCGACATTTTTCTAACCACATCAAAACATGCTTAATCTACATGAGAATAGAGTTGCTGAATTTTTAACGTGAAACTCAGGTAGTCCATTACTGTAGAGCAGAAGTGATATTTGGGACTTACAAACAATAATTGATTAACTAAAAATGTTGGAACTGTTTCATGATATATATGACTCATCTATTGCGATCTGATTGCTTCTGTCTTTTTCTACCCACGGAAGCTTTAAAATCAATCAGCCAATAATCGACTCTGTTTCAAACTAACTCAGAAGACCGTATGACATGTTTTTGGAAAATATGCTACGATAGCTTTATAAATTTCAATTAAAATTGGAAAAAAATATCCTTTGCTTTTTAGATAAAGAGGGATATAATTCCATTAGGTCCTGGACTTTTGAGTAATTAAAATTTAGAGATGATCCTCCTGTATGTAGTACCTGTATTTTAAAATATGTTTAGCATATGTTAATTGATTATTTTTACGGAGCTAATAAAATTTCACTTTATTTACTTATATCCCTTGACTTAGGAAGTGGATTTGCTCATAGCTTTATTTTACTGTGTTCGCAAAGTCATCGTATAATCTGATAGTTAAAATGATTTCAAATTTTCAAAGAATTCTTTGTTAATCTTTTTCTTTGCTGAACTTTTCTCCGCGAGAACATTTTTGCTTTTTAACAAGTTTGTTTCAGTTGAAGAGGACATTTATGAATTATATCAATCGTTATGCTTCTTTATTTCAAGGAACATTTTCTAATTTCTGTCCTTTTAAATTCCATCGAGTACAGGGGGTTTCGTTTTTTGTTCGAATAGAGAATTCATTATTACATGAATCTATAATACTTTTCTGCAGTAATTACGAGGACTTTAAATTTAAACTACTAAAAGTCTTTAAATATTTCTTTGAAATTTTTCTCGCAGAACAAATTTCTCTTAAATTTTCATAGTTCATCCATATTTTCTTTTCCTTTTTTCTTCATGGAACATTTAAATCAGAACTAAATTCAATATATATTTTAAGTATGATACTTGCAGTTCATCTTAAACTTTCTTTCTATTGATATTTTTACTAACCAATAATGTTGAAATTGTTTTCCCAAATTTTCGTTAAATAATTTATAATTGATAGTAATTACTCCTGAAATGTTATTATCCTGTAATTCGGGTAATAAATCACTTTTTAATATTTAAATTATGGGTAAGAGTGATTTATAGGAAAATACAAACCCCTTTAGTTTGAATATGTTCTGCACAGGATAGCATGCTTTACATTTCATTTTAGTTTTATTATTATCTAGAAATAGTTTTCTTTATAGAAGTGTCGTAGTTTGTGCTATAATCTTCTTTAATTGGTTTTTTTACTTAATTACGCTTGTAGATAGATCCATAAATGGCATTTGACTTCTTTCAACTTTGTGTCAGCCTTCTTTTTTTATAAAGTTGAATTAAATGAATAAAACATAAACCCATGGTCTCATGCAAACGGTTATTTTTCTCTTCTTGATTATTTAGAGCATAGATCATACTCTCTATCAACATCATTGAGATTGCTCCACTGAATCCATTAATTATAATTTTGCGAGTCAAACATTGAGTCATTGAATAAGGAGAGTCCCTCAGCACAGGACAATAAATTGAATCAGCATGAAAGTCTTTCTGAAGTCAGTGACGGATGTTTCTTTGAAATACCTTTAGTTTTATCAAGTTTAGATGAAGTAATTTCCAGAAATTTACTTTGCATTTGATGAAATCTTGTTTAAAAATTCAATTTTCTTCTAAAAAGAGCAGCACAAGCAATTACTGCATATTGAAAATGATGGTAAAACCCGATGAGTCAATTCTTCAAATTCAGAATATATTCCACTCTTTTAAATATAAATTGTTCTCTACCTTAATACTTTTATAACTTAAGCTTCATCTGTTGCAGGTATTTGTCTGTTTAGTAAAATAATTTCGCTACAGATTTGATTGCCTATTCCATCACGAGTTTATTCATATGACATTAGTTTGTTTCAATTTTCACAGACAGTTTGTAATGCCATTTTTAAAACTATCCATATCTGTAAAAGTAACAATAATAAATCTTTTTCCAAGTCTTAAAAGAATAATGTAGCTTCACATATATCAGACTTGATGATTTTGTCTCATTATTTGTTTAACACCTTATTTGTTTCATTCTAAGTTGTTAATTATCAGGAGTTTGATTTATGTATTCTCTTCTTCCAAAACAGTTTTCTTAGAATATTCTTATAAAATAGTGAAGCTAGAATGTCCACTTAAAGACTCTTCCTTAAGTTTGTAGCTCCATTTTTTCTAATATTTCCTCCTATCGATCTTCATTTCTTCATCTTACTCTTTAGTTTTATTTTTATCTCCTATGCACAAGTTGTATTTCATCTCTTGAATATTTTTCTTTTTATCATCCGGACTGTTTTTTTTTAATTTTGATTCGGCCTATAGGATTATCTATGCTATTAATAGTTTAGTGCTATTCTACAAATAGTAGAGTAGTGTAAAAAATATTGAGTAGAATTTTTATAGGCATGACTGCCAGCAGGATTATTTTACACTAGTATTATAGAAATGCTTTTGCAACTTCTGGTTAATCATCCGAAGCAGTTTTGTAAGAAAATGCAGGACATCTTGCTATTCTTCTCCTTTCTATGCATCTGATTATCACTATAGAGTAGAAAATAAAAGTTTTTATTATCTTTACAAATAAATTGCTGTTTAAAATACAATTAACAACACTTCATATAGTCGGATGACTGACTGTTAATCTAATATTTTTAAGCAATAAATTAAAATCAAACTAGTGTGTAAATGATTTAAAAATATAGTTGGTAATATGGTCTTATAACAAGGTCTTCACAAAAAATGATGTACTTTTCGCATGTATAAAGCTGCTATTCTATCATTATTTATAAGTTTTGCTCATTATATATTAATGATTTGTTATCTTAAATCTTATTCACAAAATCTTTCATGTGAAAAATACTATTTTCAGTGTTTTTCACAAAATTTTTTTTTATCTATTTTATATTATTTTTCAATATTTTTCATATTAAGTATTATTTACTATAATTTTTGCCGCCCAACCTGTTTAGTGGTTAGCGTAACTGACTACGGATGGGGAGGAAACGGGTTCGAATCCCGGCTCGGGCATGGATGTACTTCCTCTTTCTATCTCTGTGTTTCTTGTCCTTTCCTTGTATGAATGGTTGCCTACCTTATAAACGGGTACCAATGACATGTGTATACTGAGGAAGTCGGATTCCACACCCAATTGCGGCTCAGTTGAAAAAAAGTCTGGCTGGCACTCGACCCCCCCCCCAAAAAAAAAAAACTATGATTTTTTATTATTATTTTTATGTAGGAAATTATTTCCTTTAGCTCTTACATAAAATAAATATATATATACATATTACACTATCATTTAGATTTAGGTTTTTTTATTGGTGGATTTCCTGAATCTTAATATGCAGTCAAAGATTTAACTGATGTTCCACAAATTTTGAATGATAATACATATCATAAACCTATTAACGTCAATTAAAAATACTGTAATATAATAGTTTTTAACTGGAAATGACTATATTTTGTGAAATAATATAATATAGTTAAAAAAATAAGTAGACATCATAATGAATAATTTAATAAGAAATATTGGAAATGATATTAAATAAATGATGAAACACACTTGTTTGTATATATTTACAAATTATCATATTTCTCCATGCTATTTCTACATGTTATGATATGAATATAATTTGAAAAAGGTTTTCTTGATATTGCAATGTGTGAGTGATATATAAACTAAGCCCTTATAGCCCAAAATAATCTACATGCATATCTTAAATTTTTTCTCATTGATATGGTTAATATTATATTTAAAATTTCTAATTAATACTCAATTCCAATAGAATATTTTTTACAATTTAAAAATTTAACAAACTATAAAAGAGATAATAGAAATATTAAAAAATATATAAAAGAGCTTCAAAAATATTTTGTAATTCCTGTTAATAAAACCTCAAACAATTAATTATTTTTGCCAATGTGTAACTTTAAAATGATGAAATATAAAATTCAAAGCCTATAAAATAAATAATTCAAGTAAAATTATAGATTTTACTAAAAACTTAAAATTTAATATCACTTTAATATTCCTTATATTAATATAAATCTAATTTTTCGTGGGAATCCAATAAAATTCAATTACCTTACTTGTTTCTTTAAGACTTATATGAATAAATTTATTAATTCCTTTTCGTATATTTTAAATATTATTTTAGAAAATGCTCTAAATTCGAAGATTACGTATATGATAGTTCGTTATAAATTTTTTGATGGATTACTTATTCAATTTTACGTATATATTGCTTTTTTTGAGACACTAATTTAAACTATTGAAATAATCTTTTCACATTCTATATTAATATTTTTATGGAGATAAATTATATATACAGATTGAAAATATTCCTCAAGTATCTAAATTTTCGTTTAACAAATTTATATTTACATTATCATGAAAAATCATATACTATTCAGATGCCTTTAGATATATTAAAGGTTTAAATTTTTTAATTAGCTAGAATTTAGTAAAATTCGTTGATATGTATTCTGGAAAATTAAAATTAAATAATTCAATTTTGAAATTTAGGATATTTATTTCAAATAAAGAAACCTTGAAAGTCTACTAAAAGTTTGAAAATGCCAATAGTGTTCACACCTAGTCATTTACTTTTTGCATTTATTTTAGTAGTCATATAATTTGTTTATTTAATTTGCATGTTTTTATGGTTTGGAATTGAGATTTAAAATATAGTCTTTTGTTTATGTTACGTAGGTAACACTTGACACACACGCACAAACACATTTCCTCTCTATATTTATATACTAATTAATTGTTTTCAATTTCATGTTTTGGTGAAGTAAATATTTTCCTGTTTTATGATTTGGTGTGGTTTGGGGATATAATCTCTCAGTTTGAAACTTGTCCTTAGCCACATCTAAAAATCTATACTTTGTACCAATATGTTAAAAATATCCTGCTAAAACTGCTTGTGTCGGTACACTATTCCGTTTTTCAATTGATTCGGTTTATTTAAATATTGGTATTTTATTACAGTCTGTCTGGCACTCGATAAAAAAAATCTATCTCTTACTTCATTCTGTTTATTAAAATATGTGAGAATTAGATACTATTATTTGTTGAAAACCTAAAAGAAGGTTCTGTTATATATTTGTTAATTTTACTTTAGCTGCTTTTCCGTTAACTGGATTGTTAAATCTATACTTTATTTATGAATCTTGTATTTCATGCAATGTTCTTAATTTACTTCATATATTTCAATAAAAATTAATATTTTTGAAGTCACGTTTCACGTGTATTAACATTGCACATATGTTATACATCAATACTTTTTTTTTTGTCGAGTCACTATGGGGTGCACTGCTCCACTTTTACAATTGAACTGTAATTTGGTCTGAAGTCCGACTTCTTCAGTACACACATGCCATAGGTACAGGTTCATAGGGTAGGTAACCGTTTATACTGCATCTATACAAGGAATGTACAAAGACAGGAGAGAGAGAGAGAGAAAGTGCATATATGCCGAAACCGGAATCCGAACCCAGGACCTCCCTATCCGCAGTAAGACCACTAGACAAGGTGGGCGTTGCATCAATACTTAATTTATTAATTTAAGTGTAACAGAATATAACTCTATAAAACGTTTAATGGATTTATTTTATTCTAGTTTCCCTAGAATGTTTAGAGTCGCTAAACCATATTGTCTATTTATATTAAAATTATTTTTTTAATTCAAAAAAATTTATTTTTCAATAAAAATTTTTTGTTAAAACATCAATTTAATAGTTTTATTTATAAAAATTTATTACTATTCTTGTTTAAAAATTTCGTATCCAAACTTAATTGCTTCTGTATGTTTGTTTTATCATGAATTACTCGCCAATACTTTTCAACTATAATAGAATCCAAAATGACTACTTAATTGTACTTTCATAACTTTATTTCTCTTATATGTTCAGTAATAAGGTTTTACACAAAACAATTATTTTTTAAATAACAAGTGTTATTTATGGTGGAACAAACGAGATTCTTCCAGCCGTTGAACCTTATCTGATACCACTAATTGACGAGGAAATTTCAGATTGTGTTTCAGGAGTTTCCCGAAACTATTTATATTTGTTGAGGGACGAATCATTATCCCGGGCCATCATATTTGCTCAGCTCCTGGAGACCGGGAGATATTTTGTTTTTATCGTTAAATTGCTTTCCCAAATACTTTCCAGTTGAATTCCTTTTCTGTTTAGAAGGACACTATTATACATACTTTTACTATATGTATGATTTTGGATGCATTATCTTTCGCAGTTTGAATTTTGTCTTAGAATCAAATTTTTCTTATTCAAAAATAGAAGCACACATTGAATCATATATTTTTCAATTCACGTCTATCTGTGCGTATGTCTCTCTTTCGATTCATATATATATATATATATATATATATATATATATATATATATATATA
>JAPDSC010028648.1:29508-45884 GCA_026290005.1 Latrodectus geometricus
TATATATATATATATATATATATATATATATATATATATATATATATGTCAATTGAAATGTAAATACATTTCAAATGATATATTCTAATGAAGATCACAAATCATCAACTGCTCTTTTTTTGAAAAATAAATACAGACAGATGAAATCGATTATAACATATGTTAATATAAGAAAAATTATGCAAACAAGGTAAAGTATGCAAATACCACATGATTTATTTGTTATTTTTATGATTTATTTGTTATTCAATTACCAAGTTTACTTGCATCCAAAATGTATTTGGAAAATTACCATGAATTAAATAAAATTTAAATTACAATGCATTTCTTCATTGATTTGAACAATTCTTTAAATAATCACCATTTTATTTTTTAAATGAAATATTATTTTTATGCAAGAATGCTATGTGTTAATATATGCAAGATAATAATATTTCTCAATGAAAGCAATACCACAGTTCAAATATTTTCTTTGCTTACACTGAATCGGATTAAGACACATAACGGGTCTGTAATTTGTATAATCTTGCTGGTAGTTGATGTGATAGTGATCTGGCTTTAAGTCATTTAAATTAAGAGTTTGAATACCTTTTATAGCGTAGAAATTAAAGATAGTGCAGATTTCTATTTAAACTATATATCCCAAATCTATATGTTAAATCGATCAAGAACTAAACAAATTATTGTATATTTCACAGCAAAAATATTGACCTAAGTTAGTATTTGAATTAAAATATGCTCAGCCTAAGTAAAAATAATGTAAATTTAGCATTGAAATATTCTGAGCCTAAGCCAGTCTAATGCTAAATTTTGCAATGAAAATACAACATGTACATACAAATGTTAATATAAATAAATAAAAATACCAATAATAATCTAAAAATAAAGATTAAACTATTGTAAAATGAATTTTAGTATTTAGCTTTTAATAGTTAACCTTTAATTTTGAAAAACAATACAAAAATCTGTGCTTAATAGCTATAGTAAATGATAAGTAATGCAATAAGCAAGCTATGATAAAAATACTTTCTCTGGAGCATTCACTAAAATTATAAGTTATTTTGGTTCTTTGTTTTAGAAATTTGAACTAAGCAAATATGATATAGACTAATAAATACTTAATTACAAAGAAGACAATAAATTTAAAACATAAAAAGAAATGTTGACTTTCATAATTAGGTCATAAATATTATGTTGTACATATACCAATTAAATATTATTTGTATATTTGCCAGTATTATTTATGTACTTGACTTTTTCATAAATCTATACTGTATGATGATTAAATAACACAGAATTTTAAATTTGGTTTCTTTTTTTATTCCTTTATTTATCAGATAAGTAAATAAAATTTGAAAGTCAAATAAATAAAGAGTTGGACAATATTCGTCAATATCAATAATAGCATGATTTGTTTTTGTGGAAACGTGCATGATTTAATTTTCTCCAAACATTTGCGCTGACTTTTCAATTTAAAAACCCAGTCGCATTTTCAAGTTTCTTTCTGATTATTTCAGACTCGGGGGTGTAGAATTTCATTTTCTCATGATCCGTTGCTTAAACATGAATCATTTATTTATGAAAAATTTAATGTGTTCGAATGTCACGAGTTCCAGAGAAGTTTCAAATTGGCAGATGGCGGAAAGATAAAATTTCTCATTTTCTTAGGACATAAAATATATTTTTTCTCTTAAGAAGTCATTTATAGCTTTTTGTTTTTGAGAAATAATTGGTTTACTAAAATATTCAATATTTAATTTAAATAAGAAGATTAAACAACCAAATGTGCAACATGGAGATTTAAGACACAAATTACCATTTTGTTGTTGATGCTTTATTTACAATCACAATTTCAATTATGATGCAAAAAATATTATTCATTCAAATCAATTTTCATCACTGTGAAAGATTTCATAAAACTTATTGTGATAAAAAGCTTTTTATCTTATTGTGATAAAAAGATTTTCTCATAATAAATAATAAAAAGAATAGTTTTATTTCTATTCAAATTTTATAGATCTGTATTGAATTTTAATGACTATTTTGCATTTAATTTTAAAAATAATAATATAATTTTTAATTAGATATATATTGAAATAATTTATTTTGTAAAAAATGTGATTTTAATTGTTATTAAATTGAATTATTTTGAACAAATAACAATGTTACTAATTTGTGTCTTTGCAAAAAGTTCCTTTCTTTATTTTTACAATAAAAGAACTGAAACTAATTAAAAAATTCTTCAATATTTCATTTTTTTACCCATAACATAATTAGAGTTAAATTACTTTCTTTGATTCCTTTAATTTTAGCTTCTTAAAAAATGTGTGATTATTATAATGATGAAATTGTAATTTAAGTTTTAAAATTTTATGAAGACAAGTTGTAATAAAATTTAATCTTATGCAAAAATACATTCATCTTCGCAAATCCAAATTTATATATATAATTTTAAATTGGTTTAACTTACTACGTTATAATATAGTGAAAATGAAATAAAATATATTACACAAATAATATATAAAAATCATACTATATAGGTAAATAACATATTTCAACACCAAAAAAATTTATCGTCTTAAGATAATAAATACAAATTATACTTCTAATTATAATATCTGGATAAGCATAAATATATATATATAAATTAGATTTGTATTTCACAAAATAATACCCACCATCAAATGTAAAGAATCTGAGTTCACAAAAATAATATATAACCTTTTCAGTTATGCCTGTAAAGGATGAATATAAATTGCGTCTCGTCTCATGTAGTACTATTATTTATCATATAATGCATAATTCCGTATTCTTATCCCAATAGGAGTCGAGATAATATATCCTCACTTTTATCACTGCAAAAAAAAGAAAGAAGTCAAAATCACTAAAAAGTTTCAGAGGAAGTTAACAACTGTCTTTTGAAGAAGACAAATCTCCTCCAAAAAGATTCTGGCTTTAAATTTTTTTAAAAAAAAGTACGATGACATTGGAACGGTTTTTTTATTTGAAAAGGACTGAAACTACTATAAAATAAACGAGACTTTTTTCCAATTTTTTATTTGCGAAGATTGCTTAGAAGAATTTATTTTTGCATGGATTACTTTTTATACGTCCTAGTCTTAATATATATTTATCACTTCGGAAGTAAATCATAAAAAAACATGTTTAGGATTGCAAAATTTAGGATTTAGTGTTAAAATTGTAGCTATAAGTTTTAGAAAATTAAAAACTTGTAGATGAATATATTTTGACACTTACAATATTTTTACATTCATCCATGTACAATAAGAATTACGTTTGTCATGAACTAAAAAAATTATACGACATTTTAATGTAACATAATTTTATATGAATTACATAAATTATAGCATGTAAATTTATATAAACGTTAAAATATCATTTTTAGAAAGTAATAAATATTAATTCCAGAGCTTGAGTTATAAAGTCCTAATACCATATATCACAATGTTTTGTCCTAATTTTTCAGTAATTAAAATTTTTCATTGAACAAAATGAGCAAATTTAACTTCAGATATCTGATGTATGTATTGTAATGAACGGATTTTGTTCCATCAAAAATACTGATTAGTGATATGAAAATTTGGAAGTGGAAATTTTGAGACCTTATGGTAAATTCAAGCTACCTAGTTGTTTCATATGAAACTTATTTGTGCCTATTTTTAAAACATTAAAATTCCGTTTTGTACATAAAAATAATAATGCTTTTTTTGCCAAACTCAGTAATAAGACGAAAAAAAATGTGTTATTAAAAGATTATGGAGAAAATTTTCAAAATCGCGGAATGGTAATAAAAATGCCCACATCCAAATGACATCAATTGATGAAGGAATGAGACTTAATGCAAAGCCTGAGACAATTGGTTGCTAACTGAAAGAGGAACAGGATACTAGAATATAAATTCAAAGGCAGCAAGACGACTCAGTCTAGGTGGTAACCACGGATGGAATGGTAATAAAAATGCCCACTACCAAATGACATCAAAAGTTATAGAAATAAGATTTAATATAAAGCCTGAAGTCAGTTGTTTGCTAACTCAAAGAGGAACAGAATATCATACATAAATTCAAAGGTAGCAAGACGACACAATCTGGATGGTAACCACGGTTCTTTGGGAAAACTCTCGTCATTTTGGGAAATATTTGGAAGATATGTTTCAAATTCACTAAAAATACAAAAGTTTGGCGTACTTAGATTGCAAGAAATTCTTCAAAGCCTGATTACAAATTTAAGGGTAATTTGGAAGTGAAAGATATGTTATCTTCAACTTATAAAAGATTCTAGGTGAAAGCTCTAGGTAAAAACGTTCGAACAAACTTTGTGTTATATGTTTGTTATTTTTGAAATTTTCAAAAGGAAACAAAAATAAAAAAGTAGTGTTTTACAAATCTAGAGCATCAAAACGTAACTTGTTTATAGACCCATATCTTTACAGATTTCCTGATTTTAAAATGTCGGAAGCCAAAAATGGTTTTAAAACTCTCTTTTTTAAAACAAAAAATTTTAAAAACAGAAATATTCCATATGATATTTTGCATAATAATCTTTAACACTTCAGCTAGAATTTGTTAACAACTATAATATTTAAATACGAAATGAAAAAAATGCCTTATTTTTGATATTCGATGATTAAGTTGATTTCCCTCAGTAAAAAAAAATAATTAAAATTATAATTTTTGAATTACTTCAAATTTATTTCTAAAAAAAAGAAACAGAAAAAAACTATTTTGTTTGGCTATTTTTAATATTACTATTATCATACTTATGTTTAAATTCTCATTTTAATATAAATTTATGATTTTGAATTATTCCCTGATATCAGTGGCATTTAAGAAATAAATTTGTAATAAAATATTCCTAAATTGAGCAACGTTAGTGGCTTATGTTTGCAGTGTTCAATAACAAATTTGCTCTTCTTTTATTTATAGATTTATTTCAATTCAGCATTTAAAACTTACAAGACTAAAAAAGTCAAATGGAAAAATGCCCCCGAATCAATTAAAATTTGAAGAAACAGGATGTTTTTCACAAATATATCTTTTTATCTTGAATTTATCGTTAAAAGTTTGTTTTTACAAATAAGAGTAACTTAGTGCTAGATCAGAAAGTATTCAATAATATCCGTTTTGAGTGTAAAAACCAGGATATTAATTACAAAATCAAATTAGAATCAATATATTTGAATTTCATTCATAGTTTTAGCTTCAATTTTGCAATTACATTTATTTGTGTACATTTCATAAGCAAAATAACTATCGTGACTACCAACTTTGGTGGGTTTTGAATATTGAAATTTTGTATTTCATCTCACGAATTATAAATATGAAGAAAATGTCAAGAAAGTCATTTAGTCAAAATGCATAAAAACATTTTAATACTTGACTATTTAATTTCAAATGCGTTTGCTTAGCATAGTTTAGACAGTGAAATAAAGAAAGAATAGAGAGAAAGCAGTTTTTTTTGGTAATATGCAAATTAATTATTAAAAAACTTCAATATATATTTTTCAATGCAATTCAATATTACGAACCTTCATATAAATTAATTTATGTTGACAAATTCTTAGCAGAATTTATAAATAATAATGTTTAAATTGAAAAGCATTGGTTTATATATATGAGTATAAATGGGAAAAAAATAGGAAAAAAAGGGAAATTTATGACAAAACTGTTCATTAATTTTGCTCTTTCATGACAAGAAGTTATTGGATTAACAGCTGTGATTCCTTGAATTTATAAATTAAAATGACATTTTTATTAATTCTAAAATTTCTTCGTAATCCTTAAAAAATTACATCATAATCATATTTCAAATATACCTAAAAATGCATTAACTTTTATGTTGAATTAAATCTTCTACTGCTATTCTTCAATTCCTAATTCTGAGAAAAGTTATTTGGTAAGAGAAATTACATTTTTGATTTTAATTTTTTATGTAATTTTTGATTAAATTCAAGTAATTACAAGTGTGATCAATAGAAACTAGTAAATTAATAGTTCCTATTATCATATATTGTCTTTGAGGGGTGTGATTTTTTTCGAAATAAACGCTGATCTTTTGAATATAAATTATTAATTTTAACTGATTAGAGAATCTCCGAAAAATATGTGTATTGTATGCTTATTATTTGTAATAATATTATTTTGTTAATTTATAAAATATGTAAATATATATTCTGTTGATTTTAAAATAATTAGTATATTTAAAAACAACTCTCTCTCTCTGTATAGCCAGTATGTAAAATAGTACAAAATTATAAATAATCACCTCATAAATTTCACTTAAGTACTCATTATTCGATTGTCGTAACAAATAAGTTATTTAAAAAAATATTATAGAGTTTAGATGTCAACTACCACAAAATAATTTAAATGTATTGTTTTAGAAAAATGAAGAAAAAAATTATTTACTTGTATTTTAAAGTATCTGACTTCTTAAAATTAGTAATGCTAATGCTAGGGCAATGTTGCTTCATATTGATAGAATCTGTAATACTACATATGATATACATAGTTTTAAAAATACAAGCATTTTTTTAACTTTTAGAATTTAAATCCTTTATTTTGAATTAAAAATAGAATTGACCAAAATAAATACATATATTTAGTACAGTGTGATATATAACTAATTAATATCAATAGAAGTGATGCTTCTTTTTGAAGTAGGTGAATACATTTTAAATAGATTATTTTTTTGAACATCAAATGACAAATACAAAACCGAAAACGAATTTATATAATTTTTCTTTAGTTTTTACTAAGACAAAAATTAGAATTTTAGTTTATAAATACTAAGTATTCAGTATGCAACCATATCTGCAATTGAATACATATAAATAAATGTTTAGTTAATTATATTGTTGCTTCATATGTTTTCTTCAGAAGTTCTTCAATAATTGTCTTTTAAAATTAATGTAATAGAGTGAGTAAAATATAATTCTCTGTATTATAATATTGTGAAAAAACAATTATTTAATTATGAATATAATAACATTAATTATCATTCAGAATAACATAATTATTATATTTATTTTTTTTTAATTAATTTTTAAGTGCGTCAAAAACCTTGAATATATATGTAAAAATGCCTCATGAAATATAGTGTTGGATATTTCTTATACACAAACATTGATTAAATCTAAAATTTCCAAAATATTTTAATGTAAAATAAAGTAATATAAAATAATATAACATATTTATATTGCATAAAATATAATTTCCTGTATTATAATATTGTTGAAAAATAACATTTATTATTTTATTTATTTTTATTAATTTTTATGAATTGCGTCAAAAGAACTTAATCTATATGCAAAGATTCGTCATGAAATATAGTGTTGAATATTTCTTTTATACAAACACTGATTAAAATCTGAATTTTCCAAAATAGTTTAATATAAAATAAAGTAATGTAAAATAATAAAACATATTTTAAATAAATTACTCCAAGTTATAATAATTTAAAATTATTGATATTGGATGATACGTTAATTATTATTAAAATCTCTTAAAAATATATACAAGTTCAATCTTCAATATCTGTATCACATTGCAGGGAATCAATATAATTTATTTTAATTTGAGAACTTTTAACTATAAAATGAAGCTGTGTGATGAAGTGTCGAAACGTATTTTTTCTCTGCTATTAGCATATGTCATTTGAAAACTCAGTTACATGAAACAGGCGACAAGAAAAAATTACGTCAACCCTTTTCTCGTTCTTTAAAAGGAAAAAAAAGGCAATTCAACGGATCTGTACATTTTCATTTGATAGCCTACATATAGGGGTCCTCCACTAATTAAAATTCTGAAAAGTGCTCCTGAATTCCTAATTATATTGAAATAATGTTAATGTATAGTAAAGATGATTTCCAAGCTTTTTTTTTATTTTTGTAACATTTCTAACGATAATTTTACTTTTAATATTTTATGCAGTTAATTTGCATAAATACAATGGGCTTATAACAGTTCGAAAACTGTTTTAGACTAATATAAAAGGATCCTGTTTTAATGTTTTTATAAAAAAAAAAAAAAATGAAACGTTTTAAACTATTTCGAACTGATATTGATATTTGTTTCAAACCCTTTTTTCAACTGATTTAGTTCTATAAAAATAGAATATCAAACCAGTAAGTTACTGCATAAATGAAGTTTTAATATGAAAAAGAAATATTGCATTTGGTGTGTTTTAAAAGACATGGTATAGATAACTATAATTCATATTTAGACTCTAATAGTAAAAATATCAATTTTTGTTGTTTTATGAAAGCTAGGCTGGTAAAATGGGGTTCGCTGCTTCGCTTTCGTAACTGAACCGTAATTTGGTGTGGAGTCCGAATTCCTCAGTACACACATGCTATAGCTATCCATATATAGCGTAGGCAAACATTCACAACCCATTCATATAAATGAAGAACAAAACAAAGACAGTAGAGAGAGAGAGAGAGAAAGTGCATTCATGCCCAAACTAGAATTAGAACCCAAGAACTCCCTATCCACAGTCAGGCACGCTGAACAATGGACAGGGGGGGGGGTGTGTGTGGCAAAAATACCAATAATAATTAACCAAATTTATTAATTTAAAAGTTATTAAAAATTGAATAAAATAAAATATAAATTGCCGTGGAAATATTTTCAAAAAATAAAACCTTCTGAAGTACTCGTATAGTAAAAAAATGTTATAAACAGTTTAATACATAAATTTTTGAAAGAATGCATTTTATTGAGAACTCGTTTTTCGTATAACTTTTTCGATTATATGAAAAATGTTTAAATTTGAGTTAGTGCTGGCTTCTCTAAAACTGCTTATTTTACTTTTAAGTTAAATTTTATTGGCATCTCAAATTGTTTCTTTATGAGAAAAATAATTTATTCAACAGTTTTCACTAAACAAAAAAAAAAAATTGATAAAAATGCAAAATAAGTTAAATTATGTGGAAACTGCACCGTTATTTGAAAATGAGTTCATTTGAAAATCATTTAAATGTTTTTCAATTGAAAAGTTTTCGATCGAAAATTAATGCTGAAAGTTTACTTCAGTACTTAGTTAACCTTAAAAATTCATTACATAAAAAATAATGCCATCGTTATTGATATTGTAGAAATTTGACATAGGAAATATATGTAAATTTTTTTCAGCTTTGTGTCTTTGATTTATATCATGCATAGATTACATTAGTTTATGCATTTAAAATTACAAAACATTGTCATTTACATCTATTTGAATTTCTTACCAAACATTTTATATATAATTAAGATAAAAGAATTTCAAAAAATGCTTGTTGTATATATGGATAATAATTAATTTTCAATATTCCTTATTGCATCAAGGGTAGAATCTCTTAATCATTAATTTTTAATTTTGAAGATATTTTACAGCAATATGAAGCTTCTGAGAATAAACTATTTTTGAGAATAAACTATTTTCTTAAATTTCTTTTAATAACTTTTGTAATTCGAAAACAAATATGCATGAAAATAAATAACTTTAAATTAGTTTATTTTTCTACTTTATACCTTATAATTTATTTATTAATGGATATAAATTATTAAATTTTCATTACGATATAAAATAAACAGTATTAAGGTAATTTGTTTTATATAGCATTTTCTTGTTCAATTTATAATAAACACCAACTATTATTATAAAAAGTACAAAAAACGTTATTTGAAAAGGGGAACATGAATCATTTTGTATTCACATTTTTCATCGACGCCAGGAAGAAATAGTTATAATGTTTTATATTATTATTTAACATATTTTTTATATGATATATTAGTAAATTCCTCCTTTTAGAGAACTAAATGTGTTTAATTTGTGCGAAATAAAAATGGTTTCAGGTATTCACTATCTTTAGCATGAAAATAAAAATCAGAAATCTGAATGTGATTTTAATTGATTTATATTTTTTTCGAGTTATAAATAATTTAACTTTTTATCCTGTCGAGACAGATAATAAAAAATCTATACTATGAAACTGCACATTTTATAGAATTCTTAAATTGATGGCAGAAATAAAAGCTTTTAAATATTTAAAAAAGAAGTATTATTATAAACAGTTAATAGTTTGAAAGTTTTTTTAAATTTTTATTTTTATTAAATCAATGTATTTTATAATCAATGAAATTATTGTTATATTTAGCACTACTTGTATGACGTAAGAAGGATGGAAGAGAGGCAATTACAAAGCAAAATATTTATTATAAACATGAGTAAAACAGTTCACTACATGTTACAACAGTACATTTAATTACAAACAAGAAAGAAAATAAAAAATGACAAAAAAATAAAGTTATTACCAGTACGGGACTAATAATAACAAAGTTATTCGATAAACCGGATGTGATTTGTCATCCTTCTTCATGTCTCACTCTACATTCTATTCTATAGTTGTTTATTTTTTTTAAAAT
This sequence comes from Latrodectus geometricus, assembly GCA_026290005.1. NCBI lineage: Eukaryota > Metazoa > Arthropoda > Arachnida > Araneae > Theridiidae > Latrodectus > Latrodectus geometricus. Next base: position 39,936 of record JAPDSC010028648.1, read on the forward strand.
CTCCCCACGAGGGCACTAGCGCCATCTTTTGGTGGTTAGTAAAGTATTTTTTTGCATCTATTACAAACTCAATTTTTTCTCTCATATATATATATATATATATATATATAGTTTGATTTATTGAGATTAGGGGATATTGTGAGCCAAGATGTGTGTTTATTTGTTTTTAAATCTCATGTTCGTCAAATTTTGATTGGGCAAATATTATTTCAGTTTCAATAATAAAAATTTTTTGATCTTTGTAAATTTCCATTTCTTCTGCAGAAAAATATGTTTTCAGCAGAAACTAAACTTGGTCAAATGAAACGTTTTTGTACTTTTTCGTAGCTTTCGTTAATGGATATGATTTGGCCAACAATCTTTTATGTGTTTCATAAAATCGCAGATGTAATAAAATTTGTAAAATATTTAATTGTGGGTCTTTATATGGTATTCAAAAGACTGTGTGGAATTAGACGTTTACTTAGCTTTATCATCTTGCTCATAAAATCACAGTTTGTTGTTTTCTTAGCCATTACAGTTCTAGTGAATAACATTTATTTATTTCATTTATCTTCTTCTATTCACTCAAATAATCTCTTATGTTTATGTCAAGAATCTCGTTTATCAACAAAGAAACCCTTTTGTTTTCTGTAAAATGGTAGATGTCATAAAATAGGAAAAATATTTAATTGTGACTCATTTTATTGTATTCAGAAGGATGTGTGGAATAAGATGTTCATTTAGCGCTTCATCCTTCTACTCATCAAATCATAGTTTGTTGTCTTATTAAACATTAAATCTCTGTGGAATAACATTCATTTATTTTATTTGTCTTCTTCCATTCTATTTTGCATTATTGATCTTACCTTTTTGTTTCATGTGTGACCAATCATACTACAGAATTCTATCATTATATTATTATATCAATAGAAACATTTAAATTAGGGATGAATTGATCACACAATTACACACTCTAGTCTTCAACTGCTTGGTTATATTAAAGTTTTGGGAAAGACTGGCATACATATTTTAAGGGTTTCATAGCATAATGGCATATAAACTTCATTAAAGTTACTTGTCACAATAATAACCTCTACTTTTTAAGTTACAAGAAACACTCGTAACTTATCATATTTCTCTCTCACAATGCTTTCAAAAACATTGTTAACTATCACTTTTGCAGTTTTCGTATTTTCATACTTAATTCTGTATAAATATTGTGTGATATTAAATCATTTGAGCGCTGTTCTAAATTACCTGAAAGTCGGTAATGTACACGGGGCTCTAAAACGGTATCACATTTTGTTTAAGTTTAATTTTTACCCTGATCCCTTTTTCAGTTTCCATCTTTATCTCTGTGAATAATTTATGAACACCGAAAGAGTGAAGACGCTGTACAATATGTGGATCTCCTTCAAATGCCTCCAAAATGAACGATAGGGCAGAGAAGGGAGAGAAATAGACGGCTTGAGTAAAAAAAAATCCTCGGGGCGAAGAAATACGCCGAAGAATTACTAGAAAAGTACAGAAGGAGCGAGAGAAATTGACTTTACCACTTAAGAACACTAGTCGAGTATTAGGCCCTCAAGCGTGGAGGAAAAGTAAGACAATAATAAAAAAAAACTTTTATTTTCTAGTTAAGCAAGAAAATATAGAGACGAAAAGGAGACTTTCTCTTTCTCTTATCACTTAAATGACAGTTGATTTTCCCGTCAAAAACTATTAGATATGATGAGATTTCTACAAAATTGGAGACGAGCGATTGATTTTTATCTAAGAGGTGTTTCATGTATTTTGTTCATTTTCTATATTTGTAGGTATTTCACCTATGTTTTTTCATGAATAGCTGGAACTTTTCAACATCACCTAGAATTGAAAATATTATTTTTAAAAGTGTTTATATATAAAATAAAGTAAAATCAACAAAAAGATTTTCTTTTATGAAAAATTGATGAGTTTAAAATACATTTATTAAATGTTGCTTTAATTACTATCTACACTTGAAATACTTACATCATAGGTGATTTATTATATACGTTATTTTCACAATACATTTACATAATGTTTTTAAATAAACAAGAAAAGACTTTATAATAGTGTTTTTGTCACTTTATTTTTTTTAACAAAATTTAATTCTTTTTTACTATTATGCTATTTAGGAGCAGAATTCGTTTATGAATTAATCGCACATTAAACTTCATTTCTTTCATAGATTTTTTCTATTATTTCTTAGGACATATTATGAAGTTGACAAATTTTTATGATTAAAATGATTACAAAGAATGATAACAATACATTAATTTATATTTGAACTTTATTAGGCTTATAATGATGATGATTCATTCTTTTTTAGAAAACAAACAGGTCAAAAATTATTCAATAAAAATGTATTAATATCACAGATAAGTAATTTTATTTTAAGCAATTAGCCAATTAAAATATTCTGGAGATTAACTATTGTAAATTGTTCTACAGCAAAAAAGTTTCCAGTAAACCACGTGTCAGACACGTGCCAATCTGACCATGTCTAACACGTGTTAGAAATGGGCATTTGCCCATGTGTGACGCGAGCTAAAGTTACCGGAAAAACATGCTTGTGTCTTATACTGACACTCTTGTATCTCACCGTATTTAATTTCTAAAGCCTGTTTTATATCCATTCCGGTTATAATTGATAGACTAGATTATAATTAGACTTCTTAAACATAGATGATACTTGGATCATTTTTCTACCATTAAAATAAAAAAAAATGTTTTAATTGTATAATTGACTGACTAAATTGTTTATAATATTTTTCAATCAAAGCACTTTCAAGCAATGGGAAACAAAATTTAAATAATTTCAGCTTATTAATTAAACTGGAATTTTTTGTTCTCTCTAAAAGTAATATGACAAAGATATTTTGAGTTATTAATGAAATATTTAGAAATACTTAATTATTAATGTATTATAAATTGATATTTAAGTATTTTTGAATATCAACTTAACAATACTTAAAATATTATATAATTAGAATTTTATAATACATTATTAATTTCAAAATTTTAATTAAAATGATCCATCCGACCTAAACCAGAAATTTGAAAGATTTGAGTTTATAACAGTCATTTGCTTAACATGTAATAATTACAAAAAGAGTATAAATCATATAGTTTAAATATTTGCATTGAAAAATTACGTTGCTAATTACATATAGCAATAGTTCATGCATTAATTTATAAGTTTTATAGTGTACTCGGAGGTCCCGAAATCTCTTCACATAATCAATGTATTTAATAATTACATTATATATTTTATATAAGTTAAACATATTTATATATTAATTAATACAAAATAACTTTAAATTAAATTACATTTTTATGAAATTTCCTTTATATATAAAATATGTAATTATGATTAAGTAAAAACTTAATTATCTTAGTTTGAACAAATATTCCACATTGTCAATAAAATACTTTAAATATAATATTATAACATATTTATATACACGTATAAACTTCACTCTTAGGTAAATATGCATATTATGTACAGGTACGTTAGGCATTTTGATCAAATGAAAGAATAATATGAGTGCAACTAACGAAACAATTTAAATAAATTGAAAATATTAAGTTAGTTAAGAGCCATCTTATTCCACACTTTGGTCACTATGCATATATATAAAGTGCTTGTACATAATATACATATGTATTGGATGTCCGGAAAGTTAGTGCCGACATTTTAAAACAATTAAAACGCAGCTCATTTAAATATTCATATACATTCATTAAACTATATGGGTACCATTCTGTTCCACAACCTTTCTTTATATTTCGTGTAGTTTGAGAATTCCGTCCTTCCAGAACCTTTTAGATTTCTGGGCTAAAAACTTGTCCAAATGGATTTTGATCTCAACCAAGGAGCCGAAATTTTTTCTATTAAGGGAAATCCTTCATCCAGCATTCTCGGGCATAAACGATGCATATCTTATTTGGAGCCTGTGTGGCATTTTTGCCCTTTCGGAAAAAGAAGAGCATTCAATGCCTATTATGCACTTTATTTGCCACGATATTCATAGGAGTACATAACTGATAAAAATGAAGGAATCATAATCAATCTTTTTCCAAATATGGCTAAAGGTATCACTCTTAGAATGTGTACACATGTCATTTGTTTTCAATAATTGTGGTATATTCAGTCAGGTCTCTCGCACTACCTACCGAAAATCGGCACGAACTTTCCTGACAACCAAATACATAAGATATTTAAAAATGTATATAAATAGTTTATAATGCTTATATTATCACAATATTTTATTAATCTGATAAGTGATGAGCATAGTTGGAAAGCTAAGGGAAAACATAAAAATTAAATGAAATTTTTTAAACTTTTTGAAGCACTCATAATCATACTTATAAATTAGATTTTGATTTAAGAGTGGATAATACAAAAGAGAAGCTAATCCTGCAGACTAGGAACATTGTTCAATGACCTGAATGCTGGAGCTAATATTTAAGAAGATAATCAGATAATTCGTTGGTAAATAATAGAGGTACCCTGAAATATCAAGCGTTTAATCAAATGCTGATCCAGGTGTTCATGCATTGAGGTTTCCCCCATATACAAGTAATATCTGCAAGTAGTATCATCTAATTTACCAATTTCGTGAGAGGACGCAGACTAAGTTGACAGTATTTCTTCTTAAACAGCCTCTACTGAGTTTGAATAGCTCATTTTTGATGAAAATGTAATTTTTAATAATTTTACTAACCAATGATCGTTGATGTTACACCAGCTTAAGAATTATTGTTTTTTTGGTGAGATCAAAACCTCTTGATTAGATTTTCGGAAATAGTGTTGGTTCAGGACAAGGAAAATCAGTTATTGATCTATCCTCGCGAACTCATCAGTTGAATAATTTATTAATAAATAAATTGAAACAGGTCAAATAGAAATATTAGCATCAGAGAGCAAATATTTAAAATGCTTCACTATGATTTTACCATAAAATTAACGTACTAAATTTCATCACCGTTTCCGTTTAATTTCCCCAAAAATAGAAGTTTATAATAGTTAAGAACTTCTTTAAATTCTGAAGTAGCCAAAAAGGATCAAAATATAGGGAATCAAATCAACTATAAATTGATTACGAGTTAAGTGATTTAACTCCAAATGTCACTCTACCTGATAGCAGTTTCTGTAACTAATATTCGGTGTTCCATTTGAGATTAGGTTATATTTTCTTTGTTCAATATATAATTTATAGTGGAATATTTGAAAATCTAAAATTTATATTTATACAAATAAAAATGTTCTTTTAAAATTACAGAAGTGTACATATTGCAGATATGTGTGTAAAATATTGCTAAAAGTAAAATACAATTTTAAAATGGAAATATACAAAATTTACAGACATGAACATTATTTACTTTTTTGCATATATTTTTATTTATTCCCACGTAAGTATATTTATGAGTACAAATACGTGCAATATGAATTTAAAATTAGAGAAAAGAAATTCATTTAAAATTAATTTGGAACTACTGAATTGAAATTTGAAAGCTGAGGATATAAATACTAATAAAAAAATGTTTATATTACAACCTCTAGAAAAATGGGAACCGATTTATTTTGATACTTGATATACCACACAAGACGCAGAAGTGTGAATCCAATCAATTTTTCTGGAAATAGAATTGAAATATTATCCAATTTATTTTAGATTGCTTCCTGTAGGAGATACATTTCTCAATTTCCATCTATGATATTTCCTATTTTTAACGATGATGAATTGTAAATATGCCACAATAAATATAATTAGGTATTTGAAAATATACATTGATTCAATATACTAATGGCTAGTGAAACAATATTCTATCTAAGTATCTTATATTTAAGTTTAACTTTGAAATCCTTGTGAATTACAGTCAGTTAATTAAGTATATATATATATATATATATATATATATATATATATATATATATAT
>JAPDSC010028648.1:45894-56265 GCA_026290005.1 Latrodectus geometricus
ATATATATATATATATATATATATATATATATATATATATATATATAAATTGTGATATTGATTTTTGTTTTTATTCTTAATGAGCAACAGAGAAAATAAAACTTTTAAGCATAACTCGCTGCGTTAAAGCATGAATAACTCATATTTGACACAAGTTAAGTTTTATAGCCACATTCATTTGTATTATTTAACTTCTTGAAATGTAAACAATCTAAAACACAGAGAAAAACTTTCTATTTAATTTAGACGTAACATAAAAACACATTATATATCTTTCACATAATTATAACATTATTCATAAATGCTTGAAAAAATTATTTACCCATATATTCTAACATGTTTTATTTACTAGCTTTTACTACAGAAAAATGTTCATTATACATAGCTAAGCTGAATAGATAAGGAAAATATTTGAGATATTAATTGATATTTAATCTTTTTTTCTTGTTATTGTCAAAAATCTAGTTTTAAGTATTTTTTGTTCAAATAAAATCTTTAAAAAGGTCTTGAAAGATAAAAAATAAAAAAAAAACCCTTCAAAATAAAGCTATTAAATAATTACAACTTTGATTTTAAAAATGGTACTTTTATTCATCACAGATTTAATTCTACTATCAAAAATTAATGTAAATTATATTACAAGAAAAAAGAATAAAATAAAAAATTAAAAATAATGTGTATTCTTATAAATCAGACATATATTTGGATTTCAAAAAAAAAAAAAAAAAAAAAAATTTATAATCATTGGACTAAATTTACTCATGCATTTACGAATATTTTATTATAAACGGTTTCATATTCGCATTGCCTTAAAATATTTTATTATTCAGATTATTATTTTATTTTCCCTGTAATCTCTTTATTTGATCTATTAATTATGTTTAAAATTAATTAAAACATTTAATGTAACAATGTTTCTTTAAAAAATCATAAATTTCATAAAGTAAATATTTGAAATTCAAATGGAACATTTTTTCGTAATTATTTTAGACAGAATAAGAAATAAAAGGTTACTTCTCAACTGAAAAGTATATTAGGGCAGCTTTTAAAAACAGCATTTTATATTTATATAAGTATTCTGTGATTTCATCATATAAACATTTCAACATTCATATTTTAACGAATCTTGATGTAAAATTAATTATTGAGAGATAAATTTTATTAAACTTAAAAATATTTTATCATGTTTGAATTTAAAATTATATGACAAATATTTAATGATTATATTATTCATAAATTTTAAATCCTAAGCACTGTAGAAAACGTAATAATTTAATAAATAAATTGTTAAGTAATTAATTTTCATTTAAATATATAAGTATGAACTATTAAAAGTAAATGTTTTTATTAATTTGTAAATTTAAAATTTTCAATTTTTTTATCAGTTTATTTGTTTTACTTTGGAAAATAAAATTAGGATAATCAAAATAGATAAGGATTCACAAAAAAGGATTTTTACTTAATTATATATATACATATAATGTAGTGTCAAATGCTATTTTTGTTTAATGGAATAATGATAAGAGGACAACGTTCTTAGATTTGGAGATTCTGAATTACTCGCTGTTGAGTAACATAACGTGTCGTTTTCACTCGGCACTGCAGAAAAACGCTTGTGTGAGTTTTTGGGTATTTTTCTTTCAGGGAAATTATACAGATTACTAACTATGAAAATTCCTTTTTTTTATGACAATTCTATAATTGTATCAAACGACATTTATGGGATGGACAACATGGCTGTTGTAGAGTATTTTAATATCGAACACCCTAAACTCCTTTTTGTGAAATCGTTTCATATATATTGGACCAAACTTCCAATTTGCAAAGAATAGAACCCAGAAATCTCTCAAGCACTCACCCTGATAGGCATATGTAAGTTAGAAGTGCAATATCCTTCTATCATTTTTCAATAGTAGTTGGAATCAAATATCAAACATTTAGCTGAAGAGGAATATTTTGCTTCGATACATCCAGGAAACTAATGTTAAACAATGTTAAGAAAATAATATTAAGCACTAATGTTAAATAAGCACTACCTAAAATTGCGATATTATTAATATTTTTAGATTTTGAATTCTAAACCATTTTTAGTTGTTTTTCAATATGGAATTTTATGAAAACTCTTAACCAAGTTCTTTTTAAGTATGATTTTCAGATGCGTTTGAACCTATCACTTCATTACGTTTTTCAGTTTCCCTGTTTTTTACAAAAATATCTTAATATATATGAAATATCAACAGAACAATACTCATTTAGACTGTGAAATTTAAAGTATATCCTTGATTCAACTATTTCTAAATACACATAATATTGTTTTATATCTATCCATTGAAGAATAAGTAAACTCAAATTTTTATTTAAAATCTTTCTTTATTTTCTCTTCTAATAGATTTTTTTGAATAGAAGCAATTTATTTCCATTTTTTACGGTATCCGAAAAAATAAAAATTAATTGTTTAATCCTTCGGATTATCACTTGAAAGGAAAATTTAGATTCTCTAAAGGAAGGATTTCGAATGATAAAAAAACTGTTAAATGTTTTAATTTATTTATTTTAAAATCGGATACAAATATTATAAAAAAGCAGAAAAGGAAGCAATAAAATGAATAAATATATAAGACCGTTATAACCTTTTCATATATATATATATATATATATATATATATATATATATATCACTCGCGTATATGTATCTCTATATTTATAAATCTACATTTTTGCATTTTAAAACTACCTATCCCTATATTTAAAACTGCCTTTTAAGCAAAAAATATTTTTAACTTATAAATGCAAAATTTTCAGTATTTTTTCTCTGTACTGACTAAAAAATTAAAGTCATCCATGGAAGTTTCTATTAAGCAAAATTTTTATTTTTACCATGAATTCACAATAAATATAAAATCTATTTGTCATTTATTGATACTAAGTTAAGAATAATTGCAGGGGGACTTTTGTAAGTCGTTCAACGACGTATTTATAATTAAATTTTATTTTGAAATTTTCATAATTTATTGCTAAATATAACTCATAAAAGAGAAAACCCAAGGACTGACTCCTAACACTTCTAGAGGGTATTAATTTAGAATAGGTACATGGAAGACATTGCGACACCGGCATATTTTACGCGTTCCAGTCACCATTAGCTGACACGAAGAATCTTAATAAGCCGAGATTCGAACTCACTCCCTTCCGGTAACGAGAATGACTCCCTAACCAAACCTGCCACTGGGGGAAATGTGAATGTTAGTGCGGGAAGTAAATATCAACCATTCATCTGTCAGTTCAATGATGAATGGACTTATAATTTTTATTTATGCTTAGAATTTATTGTATAAACAGTATAATCTTTATCTAGTTTTGGTATGATTATGACATAAGTTATAACAATATGTCATATAGTACATTTCATAGTAAATCACAGTTTAAAGGTGTTACTGAACCACCACAAGGAGCTCCACTGCGAATGTAGATAATGAATCCCATATTCTATAGAACTGAATATGATGGTGTAAACAATAAGCTCTGTGCTAAATAAGTAATAATTTATGTAAATAATTTACATTAAAAGCAATTTGCAGTAATATTTGCAGCAATGCTTTCTAGTATATCTAAAAAGGTGCAAATTATTGTCACTTTAAATAACTAATCACTATTCACATTAATACAATAAAATATTTGCTATTTAAATGGAAAGAGTCACTTATAGAGGACCATAGGTTTTATTAATAAATAGTTTTTTTTCAGTTGAAGCGACAGACTACTTCAATTTTTGTGTCTTGCTAAGCAAAATAGATGCACAGTTTTTCTAAGCTTTTTCAATGTATTTCATTCTGCATTTATCATAACCAAACGCAAGTAAGTAGTTAAGAATTCAAAGAGATTATTTTGATCACAATGTCTGTCTCGATTATATATGATGCTTAAATCCTTCCCAGAATTTAAATGAAGTATTGTGTTTGTCTCTGGGAGGCAAAAACTTCTTTTGAAAAGAATGTTTCAGAGAACTTCAAATCGAGTCGTTTCCCTTCACAAAGTGTAACAAAAGTATTTTTCCAACTTTTATTGGCACCTCACATTTTACTGGGATTAGTTGAATTGCGCCATCTCTTAAAGGAAAACTATTTGCTTCGTCCCCAAAAATCCAATATTCGCCAAAACTAAGCCGTTTCGAATCTCTGGGAGCAATTTTCACTTTAAATAGCTAGTTTTACTTTAAGCTCTCCTTAAATGTTTCAAGTAATGGAATATACATTTGTTATCTCCTGCAAATCATCATCAAAGTAGGAGAAATAGATTTTTCTTCTTCCCTTAAGAGAAATCAGGCTTTATTTCAATATGCAAATTGGATAGCTTTCGTTAAAGTAACTTAGTCTTTAGCTTGTGATTTCATTTGTTGTAGCAATAATGTCTACAGCAAATTAATTTCCCGAATAAAAGTTTCTCAAAAACTAATTCAAGCTTTATTTCTTGTATAATAACCAAGAAAAATCTTGTCAGGTTTTTGATAATGATTCTTAATCATAAGATTATAAAATGAGCAAAATACTATTTTTTATATAAAAAACATTAAGCTTATTCAATAGATTGGATTACATTGATGTTATTTTTGTAAAAAAATACTCAACATCTTCGTGTTTTAAAGATTTTTTATGTTATAAACGTATACAATCCAAGTTAAATCTTATTCCCCATTGAAATAAAATTTTAAAATAGATAATTATGTATTATATAGAAATAATATAATACTTGTAATTATAAAACATTATATAGAAATAAATTTTGTAATCATAAGATCATATAAACGTGTTTATTTTTTTACATAATTAATAAAATATTCGTAGGTTTATACCATTTATTTTATATGATATTATAGTAAGTAATGAACTACTTGTTTGAATTTTACTAAAGAAGAGGATATTATGTTGGCATTTTGGAAATTTGCTGAAGCATATAAGTTATAGCTTCAATTCCAGAGACAGCGAACTGCATTTTCAGTTAAAATATCGTTGTTAAGCACCTAAAATGTCCCTGGTTATATTGTACCATACAGTAAAGTTATTACCACATAACAAGCTAGTCATAAAATACAAGTGCGTTGTTCAGACGTGTACTTAGTGGGCTCTGTATGATCACATAAATCTAAATCTCTCGAATTGAGTAAGGTTGTTTTCATTTAATGACTATGTACTGCTCTTCATAGATATCATTCTGCGCTGTGTTTAGAGTTATTTCACAGAAAGTGCCTTCCAAGTATAAAACGGACATAATTTCTCTTGAAAATAAAAGCAGTGCAATTTTAAAACACATAACACAAAAATGAAACTAATGTTTTTTTAAATTCAAAATTATATTACTGAATTTACCTTTTACAACGAGTATAAAGTGAAAAGTATAAACAAATGTAATGATGTTTAAATAAAAAGTAAAACATCTTATTTTTTTTTCATTTATTCCAATTTGTTAAATTATATATACATAAACATTTAAAATAAACATGATATGTTTTGGATTTATATTAATGCTATTAAACTATGGAGTGCAAGTACAAACTTATATCTTGAAACACAATTATTTTGTAAAAATAAGTAAGTTTTAAATTAAGCAAGGAAAAATGTTTTAAGTTTTCAAATTGATATCATAAATTGTACGTGAACAACAGTATTTAATGATGTTGTTACTTATGACACTTGGCGAAGCCATCCCACTCCGTCTGACACTGGGCGTCTTACGTTTTTGAATAAAACACACCCTGCGAGGGTTTAAGTTCGATTTTGGCTCATAGATGGCAGCACCATCTGGGTCTTCCAATTTAGAGATTGAAACCAGTGAAGACCCATAGCCTGGCTCCAACTACCCCCAGAGGTATTAATTTGTAATGGATATAAATGGAGGACATTGCGGCCCGACAGATTTTTACATGCCCCAGTCGCCATTAGTGAACACAATGGATCATCGGTTAAGCCGGGATTCGAACTCACCACCTTTTGGTAATGAGAACGATGTCCTAACCAACCAGGCCAACGCACCTAAAATGTAATTAATGCATGAACTCTGAAAATTGTTATTATCGTCCAAAGAGCTGAATCTGCTAGATAAAACTTTTATAGAAACTTTTAAATTTAGTCAGAAAGATAATCTTACGTTTGTGAATAGAGCACACTCTATGTAGGTCAAAGTTCGATTTTGGCTCATAGATGGTAGCACCATCTGGGTCTTCCAATTTAGAGATTGAAACCACGAAAACCCAAAGGCTCGCTCCTTACACATGGAATATTGGGACCACGACAACAATGAACATTGGGACCACGACATATTTTATGTACCCTAGTCGTCATTAGTGAACACAATAGATCTTTGGATAATGCGGGATTCAAACTTACCACCTTCCTGTAACGAGAACGACGCCCTAGCCAACCAGGCCACCGCGGCCCATTTATATATGTGTCTTATGGCAAAGTATTTTATACATGTATTTTAGTTCTAACAGAATGTTATAATATGTCTAAATAATAAACAATGCGACAATAGAAATGGCTGCAATTTCCTTTCACTGTTTTCTTATTTTTTAAATTTATTTTAGAATATGTCGGAATATTTATAAATTCTGTAAATGTTGCTGAAGATTGTAAAAATGGCATTCTTGTTTAAATGGACATGGTCTTTCTTAAGATTGATTTGACTCTGTGAAATGTAAATTACTAATTAACTATTTAATTACTAAATATTTAAAGAAAGGAAGCTGTTTTTAAATAAAATAACCGTTTTGACTTTACCATTGCAATTGTAATTTTCCTATTCTTAGACCTTATATACAATCTTAATAATTGTATAAGAAAAGCTCCCTGCTCTCGAATAACTGGTTGATTACTCTGCTCATATCAAATAGTAATTAACAAGGATAAACACATATATGTAAATTCCTTATATTAAATTAATAAATATATAATGGCATAAAAATATCTTTGTAAATAACATACACTAAGATATACAATTAAACTTATTGTTCAAAATCTCATTTTGCCATCAGCTAACTGTTTATTGAAATGATTTATTTTATTAATAAGGATGTAACAATATACTACTATTCTTTTCTTTTATAGTACAGTGTTTTACGATCTGAAATTCATTCTACAGTGTTTCCATTGTGCTATGTATTATTTTCCCCCTGAGAAAGATATAACAATAAAAAATGTATAGATGTTGTTCAAAATAAAACAATGACCATGTAGCATATTTTTTAGTGTTGAACAAGATATTGAACGTTTACATATTTATTGTCTAAGTGAACTCTATTATTTTATCATTATCTTTGTTCACTTACATTTTTTAATGCACAGATCAATGGATACTTGAGAGATAATTTTAATTTTAAGGATTATATATTTAATAATATTAAGTCTTTTATGTAAAATATTTTGTGTTATCATTACCCTTGGTTCTTTTTATTATATCTTTGGTTATCTTATTCTTTTATGTAAATATTTATCTTTGGTCACTTACATTTTTTAATGCATATATCAATGGATACTTGACAGATAATTTTTATATTTAATTATAATTTTAAGTCTTTTATGTAAAACATTTTGTGTCATCATTATCTTTGGTTCTGTTTATCATTATCTTTGGCTATCATATTCTATTATGTAAATCATTATCTTTGGTCACTTACATTTTTTTATACATAGATTCAATGGATACTTGACCGATAATTTTAATTTTAAGGATTATATTTAATAATAATTGTAAGTCTTTTATGTAAAACATTTTGTGTTACTTGAAATTTTTAAAATAAAACGATCAGCTTGACATGTGATATTTTTTAATGCATTTGCAATTTACTCATCAATAACTTATAATGTTACTTTATAAAGGGAATCGAAAGAACACCACTTTTCTGAGAAAAGTTGTCAAAAGCAATTTTGATTTGTTTCATTTTCATCTCACTTGTCGTTGATGAACGTGATGTGATTTTTACTAGTTATGACAAGCTTCGAAAGTTTTAATTTCATAATATCTTTTGAAAGAAATTTCTTTTTCTTGGAAGAGATATGAAGTGTATAATTATAAAATCCAAAAATAAATTAATTTTGAAATGAATGAATTTTTATTTAAAGATATACTTGATTATAAACTATAAATTTAACAGATTCAGTGTTATTAAAATTTAATGATTATACACTCAATAATTTCCTCTCAAAATTATATTTAACATTTTGAATATTAAAGTAATTTGTTAATGTTTTTTGGGACATAAGTATCTGAAAACATTCGATTCTCGATTAAAATAATAGATTAAGCAGTGCTACTGTGGTATATGTAATAATTTTAACTAAATGTTAAAAAGAGAAAATTAGAATTGATTTATTTCACATTTTAAGTAAAATAAATAATAAGTAGAGTTTTATTAACAATTTTTTTAAAAGAGATATACATTATACATGTAAATTTTTATTTTTATACTTATTAAATATTTGCCATTTATTTAAACTTTTTTATGAAAATTATAACATTTTTAATTTCAAATTTTCGAACCATGTCACTTTGTTGAAGTTAAATTAGAATATTTATTGTCAAAAGATGCAAGAGTAACACCTGAAAATAAACCATTATTTTAATTTCTATGTTCACAAGTCAAGTTATATTTTATTCATAAAGTACAACTGGCATCAATACTTTTATCAAGCACTTTAAGTTACTACTTTTAACTGCACGGGAGCAGTTATTTACCTATAATGCCCCCAGGCCACACTCTGTTATACCCTGATATATATATATATATATATATATATATATACAGGTGATTATCAAAATAATGGAAACACTTGTGACTAAAAGGGACGTTTTAGAATTCGCTTCGTAAACATTAAAATATAATTTTAGCAACCAGATATTTTTAATATAAAAAATACATATATTAGGTAGTATGAGAAAGCTTTAGCAAAGTTGTCTACGTTTTGAGTTTCTGTCAGAAGCGTAAAATGTCAAACATCGCAGATTTTCAGAGAGGCCAAATTGTAAGAGCCCGAGTAGCTGGAGCAACAGTGACCGAAACAATCCTGCTTTTAGGCATTTCTAGAGGTACGATGTCTAAAGCCAAGACATCATACACCCAATGCGGAAAGACAAGTTTAGCAAAGCAAAACAGTGGACGGAAGGAGAAGCTGAGTGAAAGAGACCGACGGGTATTAAAGTGGATTGTAATATTAAAAAGAAAACAACTGCAGCCAAAGTTACCACAGAGACCAATCAGCATCTGAATTCTCCAGTGCCAATAATTACAGTTAGGACATACTTTCATAAAGAGGACATCTACGGCAGAACTGCAATTCTCAAGCCACTTGTTACAGATACAAACGCCAAATGTCGTGTAGAGTGGTGCCACGACCATAAAATCTGGTCGATGGATATGTGCAAGATTGTTATACGGTTAGACGAATCATGTTTCACACTTTTACCCACATCAGGACGGGTACATATCTCTAGAACAAATGCACAAGCGTATGATCCTGATTGTCTCCTTCCAACTGTCAAGAATGGAGGTGGATTGGTCGTGGTATAGGCAGCCATGTTATGAACTTCTGCTGGTCCCATTATAACCCTGAAAATAAGGATCACTTGAAAGAAGTATAGAGAAGTTTTAGTTGACCAGGTCCATCCTAAAATACAAATTTTGTTTCCTGCAGGAGATGGAAATTTCCAAGATGATGCAGCCAGAGTTGTCCAATCATGCTTTGATGAACATGGGGATGAAGTGGAACATCTATCCTCATCCGCACAGTCCCTAGACCTCAATATAATTTTAATCAATATGGTCTATTTTAGAGCTTTAAATCCGGAGTCTATATCCTCCACTGGCATATCTCATGGAAATTTCACAATATCTCCATGAAGAATATTCCTCTAAACACTATTCAGAATTTGTATGATTCGATTCCCAGGCGAATCCAAGGTGTATTACATGTCAGAGGAGTTCCTACGCCATATTAATAAAAGATTCATTCAAAGTATATGGTGTTTCCATTATTTTAATATCCGCCTTGTATATATATATATACTTTTTATATTACATTTATATTGTTATATTAGAAAATAGCAAAATTAAGATAAAGTACTATTGTGGTGTATGAAGAAGTTATGGTTTGGATACCCTTTTGGTACTTTCAGTGTAACTTCAAGGTGTATCAATAACTTTAAATAACCATTCAATAAAATGCTTATGAAACCGAAAAAATACAAAGCCATTAGTTGCATTATTTTATTTCGTGAATTGATCCCAGCTATACACTCTTTTAAAGTTCTTCAGTTCAGCAACTTTGAAAAAAAAGAATATATTTAAACATACTTTAATAAAAATAAACTATATAAACTTAC
>JAPDSC010028655.1:0-14942 GCA_026290005.1 Latrodectus geometricus
ATATGAAAGTACGTCAAGACACTCGTGCATCAAAATTGGGAAATTTTTGATTAGTATACAGATAGATGGCGCTGTGTAAACCAAAGCACCAGGTAACGTTGTTCTTCATTATTGCTGACTAGATTCACTGTGAGATTTCTTTTATTCTGCCGACCTCTCACCAGATCTCTCTAGCGTTGATTGCTTAATATGAAAGTACGTCAAGACACTCGTGTTTGTACTCCTAGTATCACTTTTGAGGAACTTGTAGCACGCATCGTGATTGCTTCTGGAGATGTCCAACACATGGGCCCCATTTTCGCTTACATTAGTGGGCTAAATATGAAATCTGCACCATGGTCCGTTACGGTAATTTCAAATACCTTCTTTGGTGATAATAGTTGTCCCTTGGTACTCTTCTTTTTGTTTCTATCAGTACTAAAAATACTAAATATGTTTTCCTCATTTTGTTTACATCCTTCTTTTCTAGTCATTTGTGTCGTCACTACCATGTCAGGAAAGAGTTTCCGACCACATATTCCAGTATGATTTCACATAGTCTAGATCAGGGATGGGCAAACTTTATCGATCGCGGGCCAAAAATCGAAAAAATAAAGTTTGGCGGGACAAGGTGAATTTTTCTAAAATTTTAAAAACAATATACAAGTATTACAATTTAATATATTATTGAGATGAATGAAATTGCGACTTCATTTTTAAAAGTTCCTTATATTGAGGTTCGAAGTGAGATGTACTGATTCTAAGGAACGAGGCTAAATGCTCATCTGTCAGTCTACTTCTGAAATAATTCTTTCTAAGGTTCATAGTTGAAAACAATTGTTCACATATATAAGATGAAGCAAACATAGCACTGATTTTCTGGGCATGAGATATTAAATTTGGGAAACTTACTTTCGATAATGATTCGTAAAACTCTAACTTTGGTATATTTAGAAACAATTGCTTGAGATGATTGTTAGATTGCAACTCAATTAATTCAAGCTGCTCACTGCTTCACGATTTACGTTGAATGACATGGTAAAAATATCCAATTCTGCTTGAAAAATTAGAAAAGGAGATGGATATATAATATATGAATATTTCTTTTAATTTGCCTCTGACCGGCAAATTAAAATTCTATCCGCGGGTCGGATAGAACCTTCCGGCGGGCTATAGTTTGCCCGTCCCTGGTCTAGATTTATTCTATCCCTCCTGAAAATTTTGTAACCACTATACAGATTAAATTGTATATAAAAGCTGCACAGATGTAATAATTTTCTAATATTTAATAAGAATGTTTTAAATTAATGTCTTTCCTTAATAGATAAAAAAAATCTACCCATTAATTAATATTTTAATAATGAATTTTTAAAAATCATAATATTTTTCACTTATAAAAAATTAAATTACTTTTAATTCGTAGAAAATTTTAACTATTTAATTAATATATTCTAATATAATCTTAACTATAATTACAGTCTTAATTAATGAAATGTCACAATTAATGACTTAGGATTATCTATTAATCTGATAGTAAGATTGTAACCAGTATTTATTCACACTAATATTCGGTTACTCAATGTACTTATTCTAAATTGATGTCTGCATATATTAACTGGGATTTAACTATTTCAATAGTTGTGAATCAGTTCAGTTAGCAAATAATTTGCGATAATTCTAATTAAATATGAAGAAATAAACATATAATCCTTGTATTATTGGAATTAATCTAAATTATATTAATGTTAATACAAGTTGTAAAATATAGAAATAATAAGTAATATAAGAAATAATACACTACTGGCCATTAAAATTGCTACACCAAGAAGGCGGCATGCTACAGACGTGAAATTTATACGAAAGGAAGAAGGTGCTGTGATATGCAAATGATTAGCTTTTCAGCGCATTCGGACAAAGCAGGTGCCAGTAGCGACACCTACAGTGTGTTTAAATGAGGAAATTGTTCAGCCGGTTCCTCATACACAAATTGCATTTGAACGTTGTTGCCTGGTGAAAAGTTGTTGTGATGCCTCGTGTAAGAAGGAGAAATGCGTACCAGCACGTCTCTGACTTTGATAAAAGTCGAATTGTAGCGTACCGGGATTGCGGTTTATCTTATCGCAGTATTGTATCTCGCGTCGGTCAAGATCCAATGACTGTTAGCAGAATATGGAATCGATGGGTTCAGGACGGTAATACGGAACGCCATGTGGGATCTCAACGGTCACCTATCACTAGCAGCCGAGAAGACAGGCATATTATCCACATGGCCGTAATAGATCGTGCAACCACGTCACGAGGCGTGAGTCAAGAAACGGGGTCGTATGGAAGACAACAAGTGTCTGCACGAACAGTTCGACGACGTTTGCAGCAGCTTGGACTCTCAGCTCGGAGACCATGGCTGCGGCTTCCCTTGACGCTGCGTCATAGACAAGAGCGCCTTCAATGGTGTAATCAACGATGAATCTGGGCGCACGAATGGCAAGACGTCATATTTTTAAATGAATCCAGGTTCTGTGTACAGCATCATGATGGTCGCATCCATGTTTCGCGGCATCGTGGTGAACGCACACTGGCAGCGTGCATTCGTCATCGTCATACTGGCCCATCACCAGGCGTGATAGTATGGGGTGCCATTGGATACACGTCTCGGTCACCTCTTGTTCACATTGACGGTGCTTTGAACAGTGCACGTTACATTTCTGGTGTGTTACGACCCGTGGCTCTACCCTTTATTCGAGCCCTGGGAAACCCTACGTTTCAGCAGGATAATGGCCGACCGCATGTTGCCGGTATTGTACGGACCTTCCTTGATACGAAACATGTTCGGCTGTTGCCCTGTCCAGCACGTTCTTCAGATCTTTCACCAATTGACGACATTAGTGTGACGTCATGTTTCCAAACAAATACAATGTAAACATTTGTTTAATATTGTATTTAAGAGTGCCTTCTTGACAAACTTGGAGATTTTTGTTTGGCTATCGATTTTATTGGTGATTTTTGTTGGCACAGAACAATAAATTGTTCTGTTGCAACCAGAATACGATTGGAAATAAGCCCAGCTTGGTGATTAACAGTGACTACAATTTGGCGAGAATCAAAGGTTAAGCAAACAAAAGGTTAAAAGTTTTAGCAAACACGTTATCCTTAAATAATGAATATCAATTTCAAAAATAACAATTTAAAAATCTATCACCGAAGTCTATGGCAGTTTCAATGATAAATGGCGCTTAACAGCAAATGTTTGGAAACAATATGACGTCACAACTAATGTCGTCTATAGAAAACATCTGGTCAATGGTTGCCGAGCGACTGGCTCTTCACCAAACGCCAGTCACTACAGTTGATGAACTTTGGCATCGTGTTGAAGCTGCATGGGCATTTGTACCTGTACATGCAATCCAATCTCTGTTTGACTCAATGCCCAGGCGTATAACTGCTGTTATTACTGGCAGAGGTGACTGTTCTGGGTACTGATTTCTCAGGATCTATCCAGCCAAATTTTTTGAAAATTTAACCACTTGTTATTTCTAGTATAATATATTTGTCCAATAAATATCATTTTGTTATCTGCATTTCTTCCTGGTGTAGCAATTTTAATGGCCAGTAGTGAAGATTGTATCTGCGTTTCCTTATTTTTATTTAAAAAAGCAAAAATCATTTTAATTAATTTTTAATTTCTTTTTAGTGTTTTAATTTCTTAGGCGTTTCTAAACATATTATAATTTGGCACCAGGAAGGAGACAAAATGTTTCACAAGATGTTTAGTATCTTCAACGTGAATGACCTTCTATGAAGTCTTTTCACAGATAAAGAGAGTAATATTCACGTATCTCAAGAAAGAAAACTCAGGAAAACTCCCGAGCACCCACCTTGACAGAGGTACAGGCAGAAAGCAGAAATACAACATTATTCTCCCATTGTTCAACAGTGGTTGGGATAAATCTTAGGGCCAATCGTATTGAAGAACACAATTCAACCAATAAGCCAGCGACAGGTTAAATACAATTAAAAAATTTGAGTATTCTAAAAACTCCTTTGACAAAACTAGTTTTATCTATGATAAATTAAATTATTTTTGGTAATTGCATTTCTAGCAGAAAAATGACTCTAAATTTTTATTCTTGTATTTAAAAGCAATTAAAGAAACGAAATACTAATGCATATTCTTTAGAAAAAAATTATTAAAAAATTAAATATTTTAGAATTGTACTTTTATTTTCTCTGAAAATATTTTTTTTTTCATTCATTCACATTCATGTTTTTTGAAAATTATTTAATTTTAAAATATTCGAGGCATAATTTATTAATTTTTTCATCTTATTTGTATTTAAAGAGCTTTTTAATCATATTTTAAAACCTGATATAAATTATCAAGATTTCTGTGTTTGGACACTTTAATGGTTGCCTCTAGTTATTTTATCACATGTTTCGTTTCTTTTAAAATCTGAATTTAACTTAAATATTTTAAGAATTTAATAATTTCTTTTAAGTGAAAACATCAGTGAAAATTTTTACGTGATTTTTGTCTTTACTATGTTAAAAAACATTGACTTTTCTGCACATTTCAATGTGAATTATACTATTGTTTTTCTAATATATTAAGAGTATATAAATTTATAAAAATCTATCAATGGTCCATTTATTCAACATAAGAATAATTTTCTAAAAAATAAAATGACATTAAAGTAATAATTCCTTTATATTTTACATTGGGAACAAAATGCTATCAATTATTTTTTACTTTTTCAAAGGGTTTATTTACTTGATATTACCTAATAAAAATATCTCATTCTGAATTTCTTCATTGAAAAATTATTGATTTATTTTTTGTTTACTTTATTTAAATTTTGATAAAGTTTACTCTTTCTGTCTTATGTATATAACAGAAATATTTTTTGTACTCGTTACCAAGTAATCAGTATTCGTTAAACAACGATAAAACAAATTTGGTAATTGTAGTTAACTTTATAAATTTTATCAATTAACAAATAAGTTGATTTTAAAAGATCTGTAGATAAATTATTTTTTTATCATATTGTCGATTTTATTATATATATATATATATATATATATATATATATATATATATATAAGTTCCCTTAACTCAATCATTCTTTAGCTTATTATAAATATTTTTACTTAAAAGTAAGATTCCACGCAATTACTATCTGTATAAGCAGTTTCAATTTTTTAGTGATAGTTTAAATTTTTGCATGAAATTAACTATGAATTACTCCATTTTCTTAAATATAACTTTTTTCCAACGGTTGGCACTTGGGTGATAAACCCTTCGCCACAACAAGGCCGGAAACTGCTAATCATTTATCGTCATCAAGTGGGCACCTGTGAACCAAGTCACGGTGGCGAGTAGCATTACCCACGTCACACCATCACAAATCCGTTTATAGGGCTGGCCACATTCATCCATCATCTCAGGAAAGGAAAAGAAACATAGAGAAAGAGAAAGTACCTTCATTCCTGAGCCGGGGTTCGAACTCAGGTCCTTTCCATCCGTAGTCAAGTACGTTAACAACTACAATAATACTGAATATGATGAGACATACTCTACATTTACTAATGCAACTATGTTTAAATAAAATATAGCAAAAATACAAATTTCACTTTATTTTAAAATTATTAAACTAACAAATCACATCAAACTTTAAACTTGAAATTTTAAGCATAAGCTTTTAGAATATAGAGAATTTTCTAAATACTCATACCACATCAAAGTAGTGATTTTAAAATTAATACAATTTTTCGTAAAATATTAATATAGTTATTTAAACACCATATTGTCAGAAGTTTTTTGAGTGTTATTAAATAATCTTAAAATTTTAGATAAATCGTGAAAAAAATGCTAACATTATGTCTTCGAATTCCAGTTAAGCTTGTAATATCATTAGTGCATAAAACAAATGGCGTGGATAACTCTCGGTTAGTGATTTCTTAGATGATAGTTTCAATCTTGCATATTATTTGCACTAGAAATTTCTTCCAATAATCAATACGTATACAAGCACTTATACATAAATACATATGTGTTTAAAAAAAATAAATAATTTTATTTTTGCTCGTCAAAAATTTAAAAAATAATGAATAAAAATTTTGTATATAAGCGATTTAGAATTCAGGAGGTAACCATAGTAACTAAACTATCCTGATTTAGAAGTTAAAATTTCAATGAACATTTTTAATGAATATTTTCTGAATACTAGATTTTCTTTTTAAATTTTGTAATTAACCTTTTTAATCTAAAAACCATTTTAAAATTATTAATTAATTCTATTGCCAAATTAACAGTTTTTAAGCTGTCTCTATAATCCGTTTTGGTGAAAATATGCTTTAGGTCCCCTGCTTGGCGCGTTTTCAAAAACGCCGATGCCATGGTGAAAATTCTACCACTATTTTAAAGTGAAGATTAATTAGCGACCAATGAAAAGGCTAAAACAAAAGAATAATTAATGAGCATGCGCAAAAAAGCGCTTCAAACTCGCGAGTTGGCAAAGAAGGGGACCTAAACAGCAATTTAACCACCGTTTTTAATGGATATAATATTGCTTATACGTTTCTAAAGTTTATGCCTAAAAGTAGCATTTATTTTTAAATAAAAATTTGTAAAGTCCATAGATTTTTGTATATTTTAACTACAGTTAAACAGCATTTGAAAGCATGACGAAGCGAAGATTTCTTTCACCAAAAAATGCTTGTAATATAGATTTAATGCAGTTAATTAGATCCATCAAGAGATATTCCTAATCATAGTTATATAAAATTGAAATGTAATCAGCTTTACATTTCTATGTAGTTGTCATAGTATTTAAACATACAATAAAGAGAATGTTTTAATTCAATCAAAAGGACTACAGTATTTTAAATTATCTAAAATGACTGTCTTTATATTTTGCTTACATGAGAAAGATTTAAACAAAAATTTCTAATAAATGTTATAAACATCATCATTGCCCGCCAAGACAAACAAAACTTTTTTAATCATAATTTGGGAAATCCTTTGGAAAAAAAGGGTGTGGCTGCTTGAGTCAGCATGATCCGTTTGATAGCAGTAATTTTCTGATCATCTTTTATTTTTCTTCAGATTATATAATCTTTCATACTTTGTTTAGAAATTGTTTTTTAAATATCTTTCCCGAAAAACAAAATATTGAGGCTCATTTTATAGATACTATGTAATTAACAATTTCTAGAAGTAAATAAATCGTGAAAGATTATTTAAGCGTGTCAGTTATTTTCTTTCTTGATTTACAATCAATACTGTACTACTAGGACCAACAAACTGACTCATTTATTTCTAATAATGTAATAACTAATTTCTGGATATATTTTTCTCATATTCATTATTTAACAGTCCCAGGACAATACTAATGTTTTCAAGAAGTGTTTCTCTAAACCTACGAACTACTCTAAACCTACGAACTCAATTCTTGATCTAACAGTGCCTCAATTATTGATCTTGAAGATATCTGGTTTTTATTGGTGTAGTCCGTCTGAGGTCTAGATTTTTCTATGTACAGTTGCATCAAAATTTAACTAAATAATTGGTACCTATTAACAGAATAGGATAATTTAGCACACCATATTTCAACTGTTTGCTTAAAAATAACCTACTTTTTGTAAAATAATTGGAGGTTTACCACTGGAGGAGCTTTAATGGTGAAAGTCATGACCAGTCTTGTCTTGGCTCAAATCTAGTCATCTTAGGATTCTAAGGTTTCCCCGATGAAACAAAGTCTTTCCCTTTTGCCAAAAGTGCAACACTGAAGAAGCCAGACCCGAACATTTTCTGAAATGTATTGGCTTTTCGCTGATTGACCTTCTGCACAACCGTGGTGCGGTCCTTGAGGGATTGTGGGTGGAGGATGTCATGGGCTTGATTTGATTCAGATCAGAGGATTAGAAAGAAGAAGACCACCATATAATAAGCAAGTTTTATACACAAAATCTTTTTAATGAAATATTATTTAACAAAAAAAAATGTTTTCTCAAAATATTTCTGCAAAAGTACCATCAATTTTCAACAACCTGAGGCAAAAACTCTTTCACCATTTCAACACAATAAACATTTGATTTTAAAAATCTTGAATTTGTTTCATACAATAAACGCAACAGAAATGCCATATCATAGTTGGTAAAACGCATTTGTTTCAGGAAATGATAAAGTGATTGCAGTATCCATCACTGAATAGTATTGCTTGTAGTACTATTCAATGATAGATTTATTGCAAAAAGTCTTGTGCAAACTTTTCAGATCTTAAACGAATATTTACTGAATCTGTCTCATGAAATCACTGAACATATTGTTATCGAGAATCTTCGCTTAATATCAATATTCACTTGATATCAAACTAAACTAAACTCTGAAGCACAACAGCCAACCATGGTGTCAAGATCTACAGTGCTCATATCTGCTTTCTGGGGTGGGAAGCATATATCGCGGTTAGGTAGTAAGCCTTACGCGAAACCCCCAGTATTTTGTCCCCAAATTTGCTTGCTACTTAGTTTTATGGATCCACTGAAGAGATGAAAGACTGAGTCAACCTTGCCCAGCCCGAGTATTAATATCAAATCACTAAGCATTTATGTTATCAAAATTATTTGCATCTTTCATACATATTATTAGCATTTATTAAGTAAAATGATTCTCTTTATACATGTTAAAATAATTCCGCAATGATTAAGAAAATAACGAAGAGCCTTTTTATTCAAGAATTTCAAAGCATTAAAACACTAAAAAATAAAAGCTAATTAATAAATATAGTATGTAATAGTTAATTTTCAGAAAAATATAAAGATTTTTTTTAGATTAAGACTTTGAAACTGTTATATCACTCTGTAATTAGGATCTCAGAAAAAAGGCTTCAATGAATTTAAATACGTCATTAAGACAAAATATTAGTTTGGGGAAAAAGTAATCCATTATTTTTTCCGTAGACGTCTGTAGTGCTCGATATCTCGTGAGGTATCTATCAAACAATTTCAGATTTATGCTCTTTGGAAAGGTGACATTTGACACTAAAATATCCTCTTGTGGTTTTTTGTTCGATTCATTCAGTTACGAGTACAAGGTTTTAAAAATGGAAGACAACAAACAGAAAATTCGATACATTTTCGTTTTTCTCTTGTAACGGCGAAAAAGATAGCCGGGTGGCTAAAATTGTGAAAGGTGTTTATCGTCCTATATAAGACTGAAACAACCAGTTACGTACAATTTTTGTTTCGTCGATTCCGTGCGGGTATTTTTGATGTTAGAGATGCATATCGCATCGTCGAAAATGTCTATAAAATATCAAAAATGATCGAAGTTAACCGCATGTCAGCAGTCGTAACGCGCAAGACCTAAAATTCTACATGAAAGCTGTTTTAAAACTTTTTCCAAAGTGAATCCAAAACAAGTTACATAAAGTTCACGAAAAAATAATGGATTTCTTTTTCTCCACCTAATACAATGATTTAAAACTTTTGTCAACTAAAATAAATTATTGTTGCATAAAATGGAATTCTTCTTAAAGATATTTTCTTATTCGAAGTATCAACATCAAATATTGTTCTCGATATTCATTTTAGTTGGATTAATATATTCTGTGAAGAAAGAAATCGTTGTATATTATTACGACCCCTTTTTCACGCCTAATAACTTCAGTAAACATCATCTGAATTAAGCACATGGTCCAGAGTATTCTTATGTTGTCGATACAAGCTGGAGAATGATCACTCATCGAACGGTACTTCGATATCCGAAAATTTTAAGAGCAGAAACTGTCGAATTTAAGGCAGGATTCACTAATCTCCCAGTAAAGAACAACGCTACTGGCGATCGTTTATGTTGGCGTGCAACTCGTTTGTTACCCCGAATTTGAATTCTCGACAATATGTCATTGCGATTAAGCAACCGAAATTTCTGCCTCTTTTAAAGGGAAGCATCCCAAATTAATTATTGTAAAATATAGAGAACGCATTGAGAATTCGAAAATAATTGGGAATCAATGGATAATAATATATCAAGTATGAGATCTCTTAAGTAATGTGCTTAAAAGTATTTGCATCTTTTAGTTTGTGATTTAATTAATTTTAAAAGGTAACTAAATATTATTAATTTTTTATTATTTCAATTTTAATTAGAAAAATTTCAATGCAAACTGACTATTTCTTATGCATATTTATAGTTTCCTGCTTAACTAAAAATAATCAAATGAAATTTAATAATTTATATTGTTTCGCATACTACTATCAACCTTGATTAGGATTTTGATATAATAAAACCCTATTTCTAAAAGTCTTGTATTATGCATTTTTTATTACTATCATTCTAATATCATCATTATTATAATATTATGTTCTAATAATGCTATTATTTATTACTAATTATGTTATTATTACTAATTATGTTATTCACATTATCATTCTAATATTGTGCATTTCATAAATGAAAATAGTTTATTTATGTAGTTTATTTACTTATAGTAATATCTTATTTATGCAGACAATATACATAATTTTTTAATAATTTTGCATAATTATATAAGTAATTATAGGTTTAAATTTAATCAAATATTTTAACTGCAATAATGAAAAAAGTTATAATTAGTAAAATTGTAAAATTCTGACAAGTACCATACAGAAGTGTAAAATGACATGATTTTATCTGATTTATTTATTCAAAAATTCTACAGGGATAGCAGCAGATAGGTTGGTATCCGTCAGTGTATTTCCCTTCCAGTTGGATTTCTCGCAGATCGTCCTTGTACTTTTGGCATCGGACTTTGGATTAAGGCTGTTGTAAAAAATTTTAGCGTCCACTGATTCTTTCCTTCTAAAAGAATATTTCATAGATTTAGACAGTGGTCATATATCTAAAGGGAGAAAACCCTGAAAACTCCCAATAATCTACCCAGACAGATGTGCATACTCAAAGCAGAAATTCAACATCCATCTCACATTATTCAACAGAGTTTAAGAAAAATCTGTGTCCTATCACACTGAAGTGTCATGTCTTACCACTAAAGTACCGTGTATCTAGGCCATATTCTTTAGTCAAGAAGAATATAATACCCAGAAATGATTCAAGTACTCACTCCAATTCGTCTCCACATAAAAATTTATGCTGTTAAACAGAGACTAAAATTAAACATAAAACTTTAAACCATGATGTGCTCTGTTGCATTACTAGACCCGTGTAATCCAAGAATTAACGTTGAGGAACATCTTTTTAAAGTTTACTATGGAATATCATTTAAATTTATAAATCATATTGATAACAATAATTGCTAAAAATTAAATAAATTAAATGAACAATAATTGCTTAAACAAGTGTTCACACAAGAATTAACGTTGAGGAACATCTTTTTAAAGTTTACTATGGAATATCATTTAAATTTATAAATCATATTGATAACAATAATTGCTAAAAATTAAATAAATTAAATAAACAATAATTGCTAAAACAAGTGTTCACACTTGTTTTAGCAATTATTGTTTATTTTATCTAATATTGAATATTTTATTTAAATAATGATTTTTAGAAAATAAATGTATTCCAGTAAATGAATAAATAAGGAGTTAAACAAAGTGTCAATGTCCAACAATTGTTGAATTTAAAATAAGTATTTCATAGTAAAATTTTAGATTTCGAATAATTTTATTAATTTTAGAACCTATTCTGATCAAGATCTGGATCATTTTATAAAAGAAAAAATTATAAAATTATATTTACGAATAACTTCTCAAAATTATTTCTTATAATGCTATATAACGTGTGTTTTTTTTTTTTTTTTTTAATTTATATTTACGATATCTTTTTTAAAATATAAAATGCTTTTTTCCAAAATTTTTTTCAAAACAAAATGAATTAAAAAAATATATTTAACAATGAATTGATTAAATATAGAATATAAACATAAAACTTTAAATAAAATCCAAGTTTAAGAACATGAAATGATTCTGTGAGAATATTTTTCATAGAATGTCTACAAGGAAAGAAAAAATAAATAAATGAAAATATAGGAAAAGGAAACAAGATAATTATTTCAGTAAGTAGAAAATATTTAAATAATTATTGTTTATCTTAAAATTTCTTTACTTCTTAAATGTAATTATAATTTCAACTTCTTTCTTCTAAATTCTCGTAGAAATGTGCTTAACGATAACAAACCATATTAAAAACACATTAATTTCAATAATCTGAAAATAATCTGTTTATTCTTATTAATAAAAAGTATAAATCTTTAAAATATTTTCATTATGATTCTAAATGTATAGACATAAATGATCATTTTCTTATTTCATCGTTTTCATATTTTAGTTTTATCTACTTCTTGGTATTTTCTTTTTTAATTATATTTATATCAAAAAATATGAAAGAAATTCTGCAATGCACCCAGTTTAAAAAACGTTCCTCTATTTCTTATCGTTAAAGAAAATATTGAATCCAAAACAAAATAATGTAACAATTTAATAGAATTAAACGATTCCAATAGCGTTCTCTTTCTTTGTGGAAAAAAAGAAAAATGCTTTTTCATTTCTTATAAATACTATGCTTTTATTTTTAAATTTATTCATTTTGCTTATATTAGATTAAAAATGAAATTTGCAAAAGTACAAAAGTTATTTATTATAAATAAACGAAATATTCATCTATTCATAAGAAATGAAAAATTGTGAAAACCTTATTTTTTCTTTAGTTTTTCTTCTTCGGAAAAATAAATTAAATGCATCAAAACAAATTTCATTTCGTAAATATTTCGATTTAATATATATATATTTATACAACTTAAGCAGTTAGTGCAGATTGTTTATTTTTGAATGGAATTTTACTTCGAATGATACAAGGTTTTTGCGGTTTATCAAAAAATTCAAACTAGAACACGGAATTTAATTTCACATTTCATAGAATAAGCATTCGCAAATCATAGCATTCTGTAATAAACAAAGATTTTAAGAAAAGAGGGACTGAAAAAAATATGAAATTCTTTTGTATTCTATTTCGAATCGTTGGAAACACTATCTCGCATGAGTTTCTGTTTCTAGTTACATATCTTTTTGGAAACAATTTTATTTCTAGTATTTTGTGCAAAGGTACTTAGATTGTTCGCGTTTCTTCATAATAAAAATACAGAAGACAATTTTTCCTGAGTTCAAAATTGTTATTATGTATTTCTATGTATTCGGAACATCTTCTCCTGTAAAATATTCTTTATAACTTTCATTTTAATGATAATAAAAACGAAATTCTACCGAAACAAATTTATATTCCCTACTTGACTTCAAATATTTTCTGTCTTTGTTACTTTATTATCAATTAGAAATATGATAAAATATTTTGAAAAAATTACAAAACTGGTAATGCCTCAAATGAATGGATAAATAAAATGCTTTTAAATAATTTTATGTTTTATAAGCAAAATTTTTGTGTAAAATTTGGTTATCTATAATATTTTTTTCTTTAATAATATTCTGATGCAAATTTCTTTCTTGTTATCTACAATTTCAAGCTTGTTTTATTGTCAAATTTTTTTACTAAAATAATGCATTTTAATAGCTTGTTAACATAATATTTCTGACTTCAAGAAATTAAATAAGTTCGCAGATTGTATTTGTTTATATACATTTAAACATTAAGCCTAACATAACATTTCATAATATTATTTTCTCACTTTGAGTCTTAACAAATTTTGTCAATTATGTTTGGCATGCAGAATCACTATTCTTCCAAAACATGTTTCAATGTATTTCAGAAACCTAGAGTTAGATGTATAAAAATATATAAATGTATAGAAACACACATATTTTTATATATTTACACTAAAACTAATATAGTTTTTTCTCAAACATTATTTACACGTTGCAACTCCAAACAAACATTACCAGACATATGTTTGTAGAGTCAATTATTTTCATAAAATTGTGTACACAAAATTCTTATATTATTGTTAAGTATCATACAATTAAAAACGAAATACGAAATTTGGAATTTTTAAATTAATAAATGTATTATTTTTTATATAATCAACAATCGATTATAAAGGAGTTGAAAGTATTTTTAACGCGACCTAATTGGTAATATTTGGATTTCAATATAACTAACTTATTTTTTTAGCTTTGTTTTCACTTAAAAGAACAGATTTTTATAAGATTTTACAAATAAAATTTATTCCTGGTAACATGACTATTGGTAGAGATATTTTATGAATTTCATCGATCCCAAGTAATGATTAAAAATAGAATATTTTCAATCCATTTATTTAAATGTTTTCATAATAATTATGTGTCATTAAAATTAGATTTTTTTAGGCCTAAGTTTCGAGGAAAAAATTAATACAATTACCTGTAAAAATCAACATTCAAATTAGAGTAATATGAATGCAATAATTTGCAGTATTACTCATATAATTTTGCATAAGAACATTTCCTCATGACGTACCATCTTAAAAATATCGGGTGGAATTCTTAAATGCTGTGAGTTTTTTTTTTTCTTTTACTATCTAAAACTCAAATAATTTTGAAAGATTAAAATTAACTCTTAAGAAATATTGTAAGTCAATCAAACAAACAAAGTGGATGCAATCTAATGAGAATCAAATATTTAACACTGATTCAAAAATAGCAAAAAAAAAAAAAAAAAATTAAGATGGTAAATGAATGTAACAAATCAGACACATCGAATCCTGAAAATCTTTCGAATTTTTAACTGTGTGAATGATGGAATTCCTTCGAATTTTTAACAGTGTGAATAATACAATTCCTACGAGTTTTCAAAAGTGTGAATGATGGAGTTCCTTTGAATTTTTAACCTTCGAATTTTTAACATACAATGTGAATGATAGAATTCCTTCGAGTTTCTAACAATGTGAATGATAGAATTCCTTCGAATTTTTAACAGTGTGAATAATAGAAATCCTTCGAGTTTCTAACAGTGTGAATAATAGAATTCCTTCGAGCTTTTAAAA
>JAPDSC010028666.1:0-11982 GCA_026290005.1 Latrodectus geometricus
ATCCCTCATATTGAATCCCGTGTAGACATGGAACCTGAGATGAAAGAATTCTCTATTAATCTTCACCCCAGCCCGAGGATAGTCGGCTCTGCAATCCGAGACCTAATCCATTATCTGAATTGGACCAAAGTAGCCATCATCTATGAAGAGGATATGTGTAAGTGACATCGAGCAACTCGAGAAACACAATTTTTTCATTTTTAGTCTAGCTATTATTCATGTTGTAAGATCATATATTGGAGTTTTTTATAAACCTCATGAGGATTGCTGGATTTATCACATTTGAGTTTCCTTTTGTATATTTTTTGCTTTGTTATCCTTTATTTAAATAAATAGAAGAAGATTTAATAGCCTTGAAACTTGATAATTTTTAAATCATTGAATTTAAAAAAGTTTCAATATTATTTGTAGTTATTCATTCTTATTGCTTTTTAACTTTCAAAAATCTTCAATGAAACTTTCAAATAATAATATTATTAATTTTTTAAATAGTATTTCCAACTTTTTATGTTTTCTATAGATATATTTTAACCAAGTACATTAAGTTAATTATTTACAATTTGTTATCATATAAAGTTTAAATTTATTATATTAAGTATTATACAAAAAAATTATCTTAAAAATTTAGGAGGTTTGTTGGTTATACGTTCAGCGCTAATTAAATTTATTTGAACTAAATTGATATTGATGTATTTTATTTTAAAACACAAAGCAGAATTTCCTTTTTCAGTTGATATAATGTAAAAGACTACTCATCTTAAAAGCACTTTAAACACTTAATAACAATGATTCATTTTAGATGAGATCTATAAAGCTTATTTTTACTTTTTAACAATTTTTTTAAAGTAATTTTTTAAAAATTGTTGTTTTAAATGCATTAAAGATATTTATTTTGGAATAACGTATTTTAAAATTATTACATATTTATTAAGAATCGCACTGCAGTAGAAGTGGGCGGATTTACCAAGGTTTATTCAATTAAAAAAAATTATTGTTATTAAAAATTTTAGAATTTTGATATAAGTTATTGTGTTTTAATATGAAGCATATTACATTTACACTGGTGTGCAAAACTTAAACCACAATGAAACTTTTATGCAGATAGCCATGAAATTGTATAAAAGGAGATCTTGCAATCAGTGCAATGTACACGTAATTCAGTAGAAAGGTCATGCATATGGAAATATCAGTGGCAAAACGTCAGAGGTGACGTGAGTGTATGCAAAACGTGCTTGCAGTTCAAGCGTACAATAAAAGAGAGGACGGAGGAGCAAATAAAGTCTTTCGTTTCAAGTACAAGTGAGTGTGTCTGTGAAATATGGCTAGAAGAAATTACCTGGACGACTTCATACGTGGAAGAGTGATTGGAAAACTGCCGGAGGGGCGTAGTGTAACAAGTGTAGCTGAAGAGTTCGGAATCAATAAAAGTGTCATTTCGCGGACTTGGAAAGTCTTCAGAACCACTGGTACAGCTGTTCGTAAAGTTGGTGGTGCCCGCGCCAGGAAACAACTGCAGTGGATAACCGCTATATCGTCCCGCAGGCGAAAAAATCTTGAAACCAGTCAGCAAGCGCCATTGCTCGGCAACTTTGTACAGCAACGGGACAACGAGTGCCGCGGTTTACTGTGGCCTGAAACCCTCACAAAAAGGGCTTGCTTATTCGCCCGCCGTCCCAAATGCTGCATTCCGTTGATAGCTCGCCATCGGCGGCACTGTTTAGAGTGGTGCAAAGAGCATAAAAACTGGACATCTGATCAATGGAGTCGGGTCTTCTTCACAGATGAGAGTCGTTTCAGTGCCACAATCGATTCTAACGCCAGTTGATTTGGAGAGAAGTTGGGACACGGATTCATCCCAGTAGTATAACGAAAAGAGACCGTTATGGTGGTCCTGGAATTGTTATTATGGTGAACGGGCGGACTGAGTTCCCCATTCTCAACAGGGGTTCTATAACCGGAGATCGCTATTGTCAGGAGGTAATCCTTCCCCATGTGCAACTGTTCCGAGATGCCATTGGAGCAGATTACATTTTTATGGGTGACGATGCTCGGCCACATCGGACTCATGCTGTTCAGCAGCTACAGTAAAGTGAAGACATCACCGAATGAATTGGCCAGCGTACTCCCCTGATTTAAATCCTATAGAACATGTGTGGGATGCTTTAAGGAGACACATTGCAGAACGATTGCCTCTCCAGGGGAACACGCAGCAACTGAAACAGATGCTGATTAAAGAACCACAAGAACTACTTTACAATCTGGTGCTGAGTATCGGGAGACGGTGCGAAGCATCCATTGCACTAAGGGGAGAGCATATCCCATACTAAGAAACATCTGTTTGTTTTTGTTCCTCTTGGACAGGTGATCTTGTGCAGGGATACAGTGAGTTCAATAAAGCATATTTTTGTTTGATTTCATACTGTATGTATCAAATTCATTTTTGTGCAACTGTGCTTTCTCCATCCCTTAAGTACAAAATGATGTGTCTTATGTCTGAATTTCATGTCCCTTAGATGATTTGTCGCGGAGTTATGGGAAAAGAACCACCTGTGGCTTACGTGTTATATATATATATATATATATATATATATATATATATATATATTGTATGTTTTTTATTTGCAAATGTTTAACTTCATATGTATAATCAATATTTAAAAATGAATGTTGATTTAAGATTCCTTATTTATAATATACATATACATTTAGTTATTAGATTTCTGACACTAGAAAAAGAATACAATAAATGTATATGTGAATTTTAGTACGAGAAATCCTTCAGGAATTAAATTTTTGAATTTAAAATTGTTTAAAAAATTTAAAAAAATATTGCCAAAATTATACTTTATTGAAATAACTTATGAATTTGACATACAAAGAGCTCTCGTATTCTATTGAGAGAATTGACATGGATCCCCATTTGTCTTGTTCCCTCTTTATAAAAAAACAAGGAATTTTTTTTAAACTCTTTAGTATTTTCACCTTCTTAAATTAAAAATTACGTCCCTAGCTATTGAAGTATCGAAATTTCAAAATTCGATATTCCTTTTAAATTTTATTAATATTTTTTAATGAAACAGAGCGAATGTAGTATTTTCTTAATATTACAGATATAATAAAGAATTTATCAATATTTTTGTTTTTAAACTTAGTATTTTGTTTATGCCTTGGAAAACTCCTTGTTGGAAAGCTATATTTTCTTGTTAGAAAGATGTTTCAGGGATAAAATTTACGAGCTCTAGAGGCAATTTTCTGAAGAGTTGTAAGATACCAATTAATTGCTAAGGATTACAATGCCCAACGACACGAAGCTGCAAATGTCTACATTTATCAATGTGAGAAGGTATTTTATATTGTTATTGATGCCTTCAGATTTCAAATCTCATAGGACACATGTTATTTCTCCTAGAAGAACACCACAAACATAATAATTATTGCATATTGGATGTGTAATTTAACACTATAACTACAATTTCAAAAATGACGGAGACGATCCAAAAACAGTTTGAAATGTTTAATGCAAATTAAGACCTACAAATGAAACAAAAAAAAATCCATTGCTAAGAAATTGGATATTTAACAGTTAGTGGATATTTCATATATTTTAATTTATTTCAAAACTGGATATTACAAATGAATTATTCGCCTGTTTTTCTTTACTGAGCGAGATACTGGACTTATATTTTTAACTGTTTGCTTAGGTGAAAATGTGCTTCAGGTCCCCTACTTGGCGAGTTTTCAAAATCACACATGCCATGGAGAAAAGAGTAATTAATGAGCATGCGCGAAAAAGCCCATCAAATTCACGAGTTGGCGAAGTATTTGACCTAAAGCACAAATTAACCGTTTGCTTATTTTTTTCATTAAAACATATTTGGAAACATGCTTCTTATATCAAATATTCTTCATAGATTAATTTGAAAAGATTTCTCATTTAGACTGTCTATTAAATATCATTTTACTGAATATTTTTATTAATTGTTAGTCTAATGATATCTAATAACTATGTTAGATTGCATGTTGAAGTTGCATGAAGATTCATATTGTGAGAAATTGCATAAATCTTAAAGTTAATTATGAATTAACAGAGCACAAATAGAGATTGTGCTGTGATAAGATTGCATGAATAATGCAATAAATGATATTCGTCTTGTAATAGTTTTGCCCATATTTGATTGTTTACTTCTATTAATTAAGAAAAATCATGATTGTTCATACTAAAAATTAATCTTACTTATTCTGAAAAAAACTTTATTAAGCTGCTCAAATAATGCTAAAGACTTATTTGTATAGTATTTCTCACATTATTTCTAAGATTTTTATAGTTGGATACTAAAGTTACTTTTTGTTCCAGCACTAATCAGTTTGCAAGAATTGATCCGTCCTCCCGTCAAGAGAGATTTACAACTAATCTTTCGCAAAACTAGTGTTGACACATTTAGAGATACCTTAAAGGATATACGAAGCAGAGGTATATTTAGCCTAATCGTAGATACTAGACCACAAAACTTGCCTCACCTTTTACAAGCAGTAAGTTCC
Source organism: Latrodectus geometricus (assembly GCA_026290005.1). Classification (NCBI taxonomy): domain Eukaryota; kingdom Metazoa; phylum Arthropoda; class Arachnida; order Araneae; family Theridiidae; genus Latrodectus; species Latrodectus geometricus. The sequence goes on from JAPDSC010028666.1 coordinate 4,540, forward strand.
ATAAATAATTAGTTTTTTCTTACATATTATTTAAATATATTGTAAATAGCTTACATTCTCTTATTATAAAGATAAATTTAATTTAAAGAACTTAATAATATTGTTATAAACGAATAGTTGTTAAATCAATAAAATGATATGGTCTTTGTTTTTAAACTTTCCTAAGAAATTTTAATAAAAATGTTTCTATGTAATTATGGAATAAAGTTTTCAAATGATTTTCTTAACTATTTTTAAAGTAAACTGCAATATGTTCCACTTGATCCAAAATAAAAAAGACCAACTCATTGAGCCCTTAAATGGGAAGCTCAGTTAATGATTCAGTTACTGCACAAAAAGAACCAATACTGCGTAATCACCCCTTGAATTACATGGAAACTAATTAAGGTCTACCGAAACCACTAATTCTAAACGAAATTAACTAGCTTGTGTCGGCGCAAGGATTAATTAACGGAACAAATGTTCTCTTAGAATGTTATAATGTTAAACTCCGAGTTGTCGTAATAGGTGAAATCTCAACTAAAACAGCTTGAACATTAATGTTTGGATTGTTTAACAATGATTACTAGTTTATTTGTACAAAAGTAAATTTCGATAATTAATATAACACTGTAATTTTGATTAAATTATTTTTATTTTGCTTAAATTATATATTTTAAGAGCCAGAAAAAGAAACTTTTGGGAAATAAATTAATAACTAAACATTTTCTTTTTTTAATATTGATAAATTTAAAGACTTAGTTTTGTTTTAAATATTAACTGTTAAGTTGTTAAGAATAATAATTTTGTTAAAAGCAAAAGTTAATTTTGTGAATCTTTATAATTTTGCTAAAATTGCATAAATATCATAAATAATCTTATATACTATTAATAGCTGTACATAAATCCCTCAAAAATAGCATCATCATCATCATCTTGAACACATTCAATTTACAAATACTTTTACGTGATATATTTGAAATAAATAAATATAGTATAAAAGGGGTGTCCACAGATATTTATATATGTATACCTCTCTGATATAATATTTTTAAAGTGTTTTGATATAATATAGATTAAATTAGAAAAGAAATGTATAAAGATTTTTACAATCCAATTTAAATATTACTATTCCTTACCAACAATAATTAATGATCCATGAAATACATTGCTTGACATAGAAAATGCAACACCATGAAGTTTTGGTCGTATAAATATGTAAATTTCCTACATTACGTAGCGGAAAATATTATGCAAATAATGTAAAATGCAAGTTGGTCATGTGATTATCGCGCCGGATAAAAGGGATAGAAACGGTGGTCAAGCCAACAGACTTATCTTTTTGCGCTTAGGAAATCCAGCATTTCGGGAAGTTCAAAGCTGCATTCACACGTGTGGATGAAGTTATGACTGGACGACAACATCGAAGACAGTTCCGCAAACGGACGGTTTGGTGAGAGGTCGAAATAAAGGCTTACGTATGGCTAGTTGGTCCTACTGTCATATCGCTGTTGAAACGCTCCTAGATGCATCAACTGTGAATAGAATTTGGACCAGATAGGTGAATGAACAAAATGCTAATGAAAAATATCACATGAGACCAAGTCCATCTATTCGGACAACAGAACGGACGGATCGACGCATCTGAATGGCAGCTATGGCGGCCTCACAATCAACTTCTCTTGACATTATGCGCTATGTGCAACCAGTTCTAAATGCTCCAATATCTACAAGAACAGTTACACGACTATTGTCTGAAAGTGGGTTGCACACATACCGCACTTTACAAAGACTGCCATTAACGCCTAGGCACCGTAGGGAGAGATTGCGATGGTTTCGTCAACGAGCCAATTGGACGACTGAATGGCAAAATGGGGTGTTCAGTGACTTGGTCTTGGTTCTGTTTGACGAATGATAGTCACCGGGTGAGAGTCTGGAGGCGTGAGAGAGATAGAGCAAATTCGACCACTATTGTTGAACGCCACACCGCTCGTCAACGTGGAATAATGGTTTGCGGTGCAATCAGCTACGATAGCAGATCATCCCTAGTAAGCATCAGAGGCACACTGACGTCACGATGGTACGTTGATGAGGTGTTGCAACCTGTTCTGCTACCTTACGTTCAGCAGCTGCAAGATAGTATTTTCCAGCAGGATAACGCAACATCGCACATGGCACTAGTCAGCAGACAAGCTTTGCAGAATATCAAGTTGTTTTATTGGCCTGCGATGCCTCCTGATCTTTCCCCGATAGAGCATATCTGGGACGGGATTGGACGTCGTTTGTCTGTTATGCCCCAGCCTCCGTCGGAGGATGAACTGCGGAGAATGGTTCAGACAATATAGGCTTCTATCCCCTAGGACACCGTCCGCACGTTAATTGGCTCTCTACATCGCAATGCTCGCGTCGCAGCGAGAGGTGGCCGTACTACTTACTGACTTTTTGCATATTTCGTCAATGTATAAATTTATCTTTTTGTAAATAACATTACTTATTTAAAATTGTATTAAGGCAAAATACTTTAAACCATCAAAAATAACTATAAAAATTAGAGGTTTACATTTTATGCAACAGAGTGAGTACAACAAACAGTAATTCCTCATACGACTTAAGTGTTGTTAAAAGTTAATTAAAACTGCAAGCGCAACACTGAAATCAAGGCAATTTAGTAAAAAAAATAATGTCCATGGTCATTTATAATGAAATATTTTATACAGTTTTTCTAGATAGATGAATCCCTAACCTAATTTGACCTGATGGTTCATATAGAATGAAGTTAACTATATACATGTATACATGTAGAAGATTTCAAAATAAATTTCAGATTTATTTAATATTGCATATTATTTACATAATGTTGTTATGTCATATAATTATCTACTAAATTGTTTTGAAATTACTTAAAATAGCATATACTTTATATAATTTTTTCAACTTTCATTTGATGTACATATGGTCCAACAGGTATAAGTAATTACATCAAGTAGAAACTTTTAAATGCTGCAATAGTTAATCAAAATGTGAAATATATTGATAAAGAAAAATATTTTTGATTGATAAAAAGCATCATTTTTTTAAAATTAAATTAAAATATATTATATTAATAGTGTTATTATGGAAATAAACTTATTACATTAAAGCAAAAAAATATGAAAATGTATTGATTAATAAAATTTACCCAAAACAAAATTATTGACATAAAAAAATTATTGATAATATATGTAAGTGACATTTGTTTTATAATTGCATGCATAAATGTCACAAATGCATTATTGTTATGTCACAAAAACATCCCATTAAAATAGTTTTATATTTTTTAGGTTTTGCAAGTTCAAATGAATGATTATAAGTATTATTATCACTTTACTACATTTGTAAGTTTCATCATTTTGTATTATAATAATGCAAATAATCGTACAAATATTGATTGCCACTGTTTTGACTTTTTTATGATGATATACATATGTTAGTCTTGTTTTTAAATATTGAAAGAATTCTAAAATAGTCATGGATACAAAATTTGCTAATTCGATAGGTATTGTCACTTTTCTAAAAAAGCTATAAAATTTAATTCACAATGAATATTCCTTTTCTTTTTAGATAATAAAAATGAATATTTACATTTTTCATAGTTCATCTTGTTTTGCAAATTAGCATTTAATTTCTTACTACACCACATGAAGATTTCATTACTATTTAAGTGTACCCTGAATAGCTTTGAAATGTTAACATAAATGGGTTATGAACATTTAAACAATAATATAGATTTTAATTAATTTCATATAATGACATTTGGAATGCATTTTAATTATCTGTTATGTGACAAGTTTTGATGTGGGCTGAAGTTTATGTAGCCTTCAAATACATTTTATGAGATATTATTTATTAGAATTTCTAAATTCATTTTGAACTTTTTATAAATCTTTAAATTTAAAGCTTCAATTTAGTTCAAAGTTATATTTAAAGTTAGATTTTTTTAACAAATTTATTATTTTAAACAAAATATTTTACAGTTTTTTTTGGAAATTTCTTATTTAAGATTACTTTTTAATTTCAAAATTTTTAGATTTTCTGTGTTGAATAAGAGATAAAAATAACAAAAAATAAAATTTCTACTTATTTTGTAAAATATGAAAGTGAGAGGAAATTAAAAAAAAATATTGAAATTGTTTTGAAAGTTAAATTTATTGAATTTATGAAGATAAAGTGAATACATTTACTTTTAATGTTAATAAATGAAAACATTTATTCTAAAAAGCTAATTTTTCTACTAAATTATTTTATTTATATTTATGATATAGAATCATAAAATATATATTTTACTGCTAAATTGTGAAATAATAAAGTTATTTTAAAAACCCTTATTTATTATTCGCACAACTGATTTAGTTTTTAATAGGTTTTCGATACTTGTAATGTTGCATAGGATATTTTTCAAGAAGTGCACCTTAATGGATAGAAAAAAAATTAAGTTTAAAAAAATCGATGTTATTCGCGTTTCAAAATTAACTTCATTGCTTAATTTTTAACTTTTGTACTGTTAAGCTACATTAGATGAATTTTAAGTTATTTGCATTCCCCGATAAATTAAATATCGATCATGCCAAATTTAGTTTTTATATATATTCTATACTTTTTTTTTAATTTTTGTAAAATATTATTCAAGTGAGCTCATAAAGTTTAAATTGTGAAGTCTTTCAGTAGTAAGCAAATAAAAAATATTGAAATTAGTACACACTTAAAGTAATAAAAAAATGGAAAAAATTATGTAATTTAGATTGACGGGAAATCTCTATGAAGCTAAAAGAAAAATTGGAAGTAGCAGCAAACGTCTACCGATCATAGGATTGCATATAAAATATTTTCTATCGGATTTTTCTGAGAAATTTATAAAATTTATTTAAATTATCAGGACTTAATTACAAATAATTATGTTTAATTAATAAATCAATGGATTTAAGTATATAATTTCATTGTTAAATGTATGAAAATAATCCTATATCATCTTTAAAAATAATTATCTAGAAACGCAGAGTTATGTATGATGTGTATTATAAAGATCATTCGAAATCATCAAGTACCAACATGCAGAAAATGAGAAGAACATCGTTAGAATGCTATTATGAATTTTATAGGGAACCATATGCTGAGAGAAATACCAACTTTACATGGCTGAGTCAAAGAATTATAAAAAATAGTAAGGAATACATTGCAAGAGAATTGAAAAAATAAATTAATAAAGCAATATTTATTCATTATTTCATTTATTTGCTTCAAACTTACGCTTTTGAGATTCACGGTATTTTCAAAATTTACTGATATATTTCTGACTTCAGCTCTGTCGTAAAAGAAATTTATTCTACTTCGTAAAAAACATGAGGAAATATAGGAGAAAAAATTCAACTTCTGACCAAGTATTCCAATAAGTGTATGGAAATTGAGTGTAAATATTTTATCAAATACACAAATAATTAAAAAAATAATATGTCATAGAAGATATTCTACTGCAAATTATTTTCTCGTATAATAACAGCATTCGAAGACAATTGTACAAAGTAACATTTCATAGATTTCATATTGTTTATTATATACAGAAATTTGAATTAAAAATTCAAATAATTTTTTATACAAATAAAACGATTAACTCTTCTATAAAATAAAATGCAGATTCTGCTCTTAAGCTTAGCTAATCTTTTATTCAGTATGTTTGTAAATGTTATGGCTTCTAATTATTTAAAACTTATATTCGGTATTCAAGGTTACCTGTTTTAAAACAGTGTCAATCTTTTAATCATAATTTTATCGCTATTCCGGATGGTTATTATTAACGTTCTCCTATAAACAGCATCCTACAACGCTAATGGGTGAACGGAATGCAATGAAATTTTACAAATTCATACTTGATATGGACTCAAAGAATTTCGAAAAATTCTAATTCCAAAATATCCACCAGGAGGTGCCTTTTCAGGAAAACATGAAATTTATTAAAATAAACGGACAAAATGGGATACAGAAACCACACTAACAATCTAGAACTATAATTATGAGTAATAAAACGTGAAACCAAGAAACTCTGTTAGCTGTAGGAAAAAATTGTCGAGGTTGCATGATTAAGAAGAAACGGAAGCTTTATGCAAAACAGGATAGAGTAAAAACATTTGCAGACTTTGTTATTCTTAAATGAACGTTTTTGTTGTCCCTGTTTTAAGAAAACTACGGGTATTTTTCTGCTGCAGTTCATACCTTGTATAACGAACCTACATCATGGACTAATATCAACTAAATCTATTCTCAACCTGATAAACAGATTTAAAATGATGTGGAATTTAACCTGGAAGAGGTTGCAAACGTATCATATCTGTTCACGCACAGTCGCAGACATTAGAGTTTGGGAAAAATATAGGCAGAGCAGTTTGTCAACAGACATGCTATTATCACAGTACCGTCCGAAAAGTACTCAAAACTGCTATACTATACTTTCCATACAAGAAAAACTATATCCAGTTTTTGTTTCATAGGGATAAGCCAAAACGTCTCTCATTCGAAGTCAGTTTTCTCAACAGAATAACTGTTCATCTGTGATGACCTTGGAATATTCTGCGAAACGACGAGGCTCATTTCTACTTCAAGAGGACAGTCAATACTCAGAATAGCCGCATCGAAATGTGGTTATTCTGAGATTAAGTAAGGAAAATCCTCAGTCGCCACTGAAATTACACCATTATCTACAAAAGTCTCTGTCTGGAGTGTATTCATGGCGACATTTATCACTGAACTATTTTTCTTTCAGAAATGAATGAGTGTGAACCTATTACATGTTTTTTATGAGGCTGTTGATATCTTGTCACACTGTAAGCGTCTTCTCCTCCAAAACTGCAGTAAAGGCGGATAATCATTATGACCATTTTCATGCCAGATGGTTTGCCATCACATATCTATGGGTTCGTGATGGCACTATTTCTCCAACACTTCACAAAGGAACGTGTTAGTCATTCATTTTCTAATCTATGGCCACTATGTTCACCGAATCTAACTGCGTGGGATTTTTGGTTTTTACTAATGAAGTTGGCTATTTATAAAGTTTGGGATACTGTGTAGATGTTGCAACGTTGAATTACTTAAGGCACTTTATAACGTTTGATGAGCGAAACCTCACAACTCATCAGCTCTTTTTACAAAATTCCGTCCTAATCTGTTTCATCAAAATGGATTGTTTTTCCTCTCACTTACCATTGCTTAATGTGGTTCAATGACAAAGTGATAGAAGAAATTAGTCCATAAGTCTTTGTGCATTGGTAATTTATTATGTTAACTTTCATTTTTTTCAGCAGAATGAGCCCCCTTGACGGCATTATGGAATTAGTGTTTTTTCCCAAACTTACAACAGCGCATTTTGTGTATAGTCCATATACAAAAAGAGTTTAATGCACAATGTAATCTATATACAAAATATTAAGCGTAGTA
>JAPDSC010028669.1:576-17508 GCA_026290005.1 Latrodectus geometricus
CTTGACATAAGAATTCAGGATATTCTTCATATAAGTTTGTCACCATAATTGTTATTTGAAATTGTTTTAAAAACGGACAAGTGCATAATTGATTGTTGATAAGCAACCATATATTCTGAAATAAATACTTTTCCCCTATGTGTGATGAGATACTTTTATCTATAATTTATCCAAGTTATAAAAAAATTTGCCTAATTAGCAATTTTAGTGACAACACACGCAATATATATATATATATATATATATATATATATATATATATATATATAACAGCAAGTATAGTAATACATTTCATTTTGAAATTGTAAACATTTTGACATTTAAATTTTTTTTTAAAAAAAGAACATTATATAATATTATTTACAAAAAAATGTAATTTACAGTATTTTGCATTATGTTGATAATAATATCAATCTAAGGCAAAATAGTTTCAAATTTTTTCAGCCAGCAGGTCGCCGGAAAAATTTGAAAGTACCCAAAAGTGTTCTCAAATAAAATATTTGTTCGCAAGTCAATCAAGCAACAATTTGTTAGCTCTAATTTAAAAACTTATGAATTAAGCACATTAGCACAATTGTTACTTGAGTTTTAAAAGATAGCTTGATTTTATAATCAGATTTTTCATGCTAATTATTAAATTAATCAAAATATGGGTGAAACTATATTTGAGGGTGCTCCCTTGGCAATTTTTGGTTGGCGCTATTCCTGTTTGCGCTGAACACCGTGCGAACAGATAGGGCGGCCAAAATATAATGAGATTGCAATGAAGACAATATAATCAAACTGAATAAACCAAATAAAATGCGTAAAATAACTTGGCAAGAATCAAGGGGGCACCCTTAAGTATAGGCTAACCAAATTAAGTATATAGAAAAATGGTCATTACTGTGAAAAATTAAATTTAATTGACCATTTTTGTAATTAGAAATTATTTTATTCCATGAGTCAGTTTTTGTGCCAATTACAGGTTAAAAATAATAAGTCTAAATATAGCAGCAATTTCATGAAATTGTATTAATCATACACACATAAAGCAACTAAAATATTCTACTGGTTTGGAAAAAGCATTGATGAAAATTCATAACTAAATAAATAATATTTCAAGATTTTACATACCTCTTTCAATATATCCAAGCGGAGTTCTATAATTTTGCTTTATTCAGATCGCAAAATCGAAGAAGAATCGCAAAGAATCCATTTTATACAGATAGAATAATATATATTTTGATTATATAATTATCTCTGTTAGATTTATATATAAATAGATAGTATAATTTTTCTTCTTTTTATTCAAATGAAAGATTTCTGCAAAAGTATTTTGATATAAAATTGTTCTTTCAATGAATTCAGGTACATTGAACGGTTTATCGAGGTTAATTCTTTAAAGTGAACTCATCCTTGAGAACTGTCTACAAAATCTTCGAGTGTGTCTAATCAGGATGGTAATACGCTCCCACAATTTTTCGTCAAGATGAACGGATTAGTCGATGTTATAGCAAAAGTCATTGCTTAATGAATGTAGAACGTGTGATAAAGAGTTAGAATGGAATCCTTCTGAGTCACTGTAGCCAGAATCGCTTCATTTATTGAATCTATTGGATGGAACAGATTTGTAGCACCATTAAAAATATAAATATCTTATCTTTGAAGTGCATGTACCCATAACGACCTAATTACCGAATCAAGAATTTCCTGTTTTGAAATTTCTAAAATACAGCAATAATGCCAACTATTTAAAGTAAACTTTTCTAGTGCAAACGAGTTTTTGAAAATAATTTATTCATATAAAAATAAAATAATTATTTTTAAGTAAGAATTTAAATATTAATAATTGATTTAAAAATCTTATTTTGTATTTAGAATGTTATGAAAATTTATATTTCTTACAAACAGAAGTAGAACTTTGATAAAATTGAGCAATAATTTTCCCCAATTTTCTCTGTACACTTTTTTTTTTCGTGATATTAACTGGAAAAGTTGCACACAATCTTCCTTATTGACATTTTTTCATAACTTATTAGTAATTTTATTACATTACATAAACTTAAAGTCGGATTTCTGTGAATTTTTTATAAATTGATACTTCTAATCATTAGCAGTTACTTTTCAACATGATTTGAAATATTTAACATAGAGATAATTTTTAAATGGTAAAAATAATTAGTGACTGCAGGAATTTAAAAAAGTTTGTGCGATTTTGATAAAAAAAAAAAAAAAAAAACGTTGTACAAAATAAATAAGAAAATTATGCTTAAATTATGTTCTTTTAAATTTATTTTTATTTTATTTGTATTTACTTAGATTAATTCTGTCTTATTTTACTAATGTTGTTTTTCTGTTAGTAATATTCAATATCTCTATAAGATTAAATGCTTGCTTTTTTTCTGAAATATTCGTCACCAAATAGCAATATTGCTTTTAAACTGAATATTGGAAACAATAATCTTAATTCATTAAAAAATAAGGAAGTACCAAAATACATTTTAGTTTTTTAAATGGAAAGAAAGTTAATAAACTTTTTGATGAGATTTTAAAATAAAGAAATTCAAAATAAAAAAAATATTGAATTGAGAGTGAGTGAAAAAAAATGGATTATATCTGTAAAGCATAGAAAGAAATTTTTTAGAGTCTGCGAATGTTAAGATTACCTTGGTAAGGAAAAGAATATTTTATTGTATGATTCTTCAAATGGAAAAATATAAGAATGTATTTCATATATAAGTAAGATCATGGTTATTTTGATTAGTTCAGAAAATTAAAATAATTATATTGATTGTGATTTGAGAATCATTGGTTGATTAATGTTTAATAAAGAGTTACTATAAAATTTTTCTTGCTATTAATATTGCATTTAGAATAACTAAGAATGATGCAATTAAAAATTATTTCAGTTTTATGTTGAATAAAATTAATTTTACTAAAATATTTGTATCTTGTTATAAAGCATTTTTTTATGTTTTGGAAAGTATTAATGGACGAAAAATTCTTCCCAAGGGTTTTATATTGGATTTTCACATTACACATTTTTTTTATAAATTTATTTTTGCACATTGAAAAGAATTTAATAATATGGTCAATTTTACTAACTGTCCGTTTGCTTATACGAAGAGAGCATTTATCTCGCAACAGTTCTCATTTTCTTTGTGATGACTTACGTAATTCCAAGGAATAATGAGTTCTTTAACTGATAAAAAATGAATTTCTAAATTCTCAAATAAATGTTTCTATGTGTGTTTTCTTGATTACGAAATTACTTAACATTTACTTAATTTATCATTTAAGGACCACTTTTAACAAAGAATGCACAATTCAAAATAAATTGAACTATGTATACATGTACAATCGAAATGAAAAATGAACATACGAATTGGTGTATTTAGGAGTCAGAAATCAGATTACTTGAATCAACCTGGTTAACTTTATCCGTGGTGATATGCAATTCTTTTTAGTTAAAATGAATCAACATTAAGGTGAAAATGCGCTTTAGGTCCCCTACTCTGCCAACTTGGCGAAAGTGTGCTGTGGATCCCGTACTTGGCGGGTTTTCAAAAACGCTGTTGCCATGGCGATAATGGAATACGATTTTTAACTAATCAGCAACCAATGAAAATGACCGATTTTTCAAACTGAAACTAATTAACGACCAATAAAAATGCTAAAAGAAAAAAAAACCAATTAATGAGCATGCGCGAAAAAAAACACAAATTATTTCCTTGGAGGTTGCCATAAAGAGCTCATTGACATAAACAAGGATTAAACAAGGTTGACAAGGATTAAAAACAGTGTGAATTAGATATTTGCATATGACGGATCCTCGTGGATGAAATTGTCAGCCGATTGAAAATCATGAGTTACGATTCACCTTATGAAATGTACACAATAATCCTTGATGAATTAGTATCAATAAATTTCTTACTGAAATGAAGAGAAAAGGAAATTAGAATTGCACGTGACTTGTAGTAAAAAACATTTTTATTTATGCCTCAAAAGGCGTGCAAGAACGTATGGAAAACATATGGACAACCACCATGTTTCCCACCCTCAGACGCCTTCTTCTCGAAGTGAAAATCTTGACTAGAAGAAAGACTTGATCAATGTGTAATCATGGTGAAGTAAAATTCACTTTAAATTAATTTATATCTGTGTTTAGTGGGATTAACAAAATACTGCAAATTTCCTTTAATAGGCTGACAATGAGAAATTGGCATAAGCAAGCATCTTAAATGGAATATAAAATATGGATGGAAGTTTCTGTGAAGCTTGGAATAGAGGGCGCTACTGTCATGGAGATCTAGAAAACTTCCGGCACGAAACTTCCTGCTTACTGTTCATACATATATACATCGCCAAAAGGAACCTTAGGCCAAATTTTGTACTTATTTAATTGAAATGACTTTATATGATTTATGTTTAAGAAATTTTTTTTATTTCAATCGGGTGCAAAATATATTTGCTGAAATTTTTAAATAAATATTTATAAAGTAAATAAAATATTCTTTCATCACCAAGGTATCCTAATGTTGCCAATACGAGTGATTTTCCACAAAATATGGCAACCCATCCAAATTATTTAAGTTAAAATTTAAAATGTTTCAAAAAAATTGCAGGATTATTATGGTTTGCACTGATAATTAAAGATATGGTTTTAACGGAGAAAATAGAAAAACTTTCAAAAGTGGTTATAAATACTTAAAAATATTTAAACGAAAATTTTTATCATTACATTGATTTCCATGGGAAGTGAGAACACCGGAAGTATTTGAGATGACTTCCGGTTAACAGAGGTTTGTTTTTGTTTACATTGAAAACTCCATCCATATTATGCAACTAAAATTTTCTCCATTTTACTTTAATCACTCAATGGAATTAAAATTAAACTGTAAATTACTGTCAGTTTATACAGTTAGAAAAGAATGGAAAGTATCTCACCGCAGATTTGATTTAATATTAATATTATTTTTTATTATTTTTAAATAAGAATATAACTTTAAAATAAGCTTTAATATAAATTTATTTTTTTGGACTAATAATGTTATTTTGGCACTTAAGCACTATCGCAACCATATTGGCGGTATTGAATAAAATTGCGCCAATTCTAAAAATGGAATTAGATGACTTAAATATTAAGCGCGTAGTCTAAAAATGAGCTGTGTGTTGCCACGTGGAAAACAATAAGTAAATAATAATGAAAACTATAAATAAATACTAATGAAAACTATAAATAAAACTAACTATAAATAAATAATAATGAAAAAGGGGAAAATAATAAATGATTTTTAGTATTTTCCAATTATGTAATTCTACTCTTTATTTGACGATATGCCAATTATGTTTTGGTGGAAAATATGAAGAATTTTAGAATTGAATCAAAGCAATTTATTTTTTTTTTCTTGATCTTGCTACCATAAGAATTCAGATAAATAAGACTCAAGACGATTTTTGGCTGTTCCTTGGCATCTTTTTTAGAAGCCGGTAAATCTTAGATCCACCTTTTAGCATTCAAACTTGCCATACCAACTAATAGAACGAACACTTATTGAGCGGAAAGGTGATAATGCGCTTTAGGTCCCCTAGTTGGCGCGTTTTCAAAATCGCCGATGCCATGACGAAAATTCTACCACTATTTCGAAGTTAAACTTAATTAGCGATCAATGAAAAAGCTAAAACAAAAGAGTAATTAATGAGCATGCGTGAAAAAGCGCTCCAAATTCGCGAGTTGGGGAAGTAGGGGACTTAAAGTCCAATTTAACGGGCGGAAAACAGTCAAATATAAAACGAATATATTTTTGCCAATCCAAAGCATGCGAAATCGTAGTTGCCAATTTTGAGAGTTATCCCGAAATTAGGCATGGTTACGATACTACACAAGTACCGCTATTTCATATTATATATAAATAAAATACCTATTTATCTCTCTGAACAGTTAAATGTTTTATATTTTTATTATTCTACATCGAGATAAAATATATTAGATCGTTTAATTAGAGTTATAAAGTTAATTTTATAACTCCAAATTCAAAAATATCTATAACCCTGTTATTAAATAAAAAAGTACTAATATCATGATCAGATGTAGTTAGAGTGAAATTCTAGTTATTTGGCAAAAAATTTCAAGCTTAAAAATAATACCAAAATGCATGTAATTTAAACATTCATCATAAAAATTTCAGAGAAATTAATTTTGAAAGCCTTAATCTAATTCTCTAAAGAAAAAAGGCAACTATACCGCTTAATGATTTTAGAAGAATGTTTAATTTAATACTGAATTTCGTTCAGCTAAAAGAAAATGGTATCCCTTCGTCAGAAAAGTTTTATATTCACATGAAAGTTATTTAAACTCATTTAATCATCTAAAATAATATATCTAAGCAGTTCTTTTTTACAGAACTTATAGATTAAATTAATAAATGATGTTGATAAATTTTTTTTATCATTTAATAATTTAAATACACAAAACTCATTAATGATGAAATTTGTTATGAAATTCTGAAAATGCAAAAATGTTTTTCTTTCATATAAGCAAAGAATATTTTTTATGTACTAGTTTTCTATTTTTTACTAATGAAAAGAATTTAATTTAAACGATTTCTTCTACATTATTCTTATGGACCAAATAACAAGTTTTCACTCTGAAATTCCAGTACATCATTGCGATCAAGAAGTTGGATAAGGAAAGAAGAGTTTAGAATGAATAAAAACGTATATTTAAATAGAACAGACTGACTCAATCAGGATGAAAAACCGCAATTCGTCAAGTTTCATATTTCAGATTATAAATAAAGAGGCTATTAAACATAACAGAAAAATAACGTCGCTTCTAGTGACAAAAAAAGAAAGGCCGCCATACCTGGATTACTGAGGCAAATCTTTACTGAAGTAAAATATTTCTCGCTTCACTTAATGAGGGAGATCAGCTGTACATAACTGTGACCTTAACTTCTATCTAGGATTAAATACAGTGCTAGAATACATGAAAAAGTGCTGAATAATTGTTGCTAGTTTTCCTCTCCTTTAAGGCAAGACTCATCAAAAAAAATTCCTTAACTATTTCTTTACGTTTCTCCATGAATAAAAAAAGCTAATTACACAAAAATTTAAATAAAATTCTCATGTGGATTGCTTATTATCGAATGATTCAACAATATTTTAACTACTTTACATGCGACGTTTTAAAATTTCGTAAAGTTAAATATCAATTTTTGCAGAATAAGCATTTTAATGAAAAAATCCAAACGCATTTATATAGGTCTTAAAATAATTTGAATTTTAAGGAGTTATCAAATAGTTTGTTAAAAATGTATTTGAGAATTTTTTTACGAGAACTTTTTTGCAGCATAGTTTGATATAAAATTTTATTGCATTATTTATGAATTATTACTAATTATTATTACTTATTAATACTAGTGAAAATAAGAATATGAAAATAAAAATACTACACTAGAATGCCTTCGCTAATAACTAACTTTTGCATTTTTGGTTTCTTATGTTAAAATTTGAGACACATTCAAATTCAAGAAAATACATTTGAAATTCTTGGTTAAAATCCACCAACTATTACAAATTTATCCATTTTTGAATTTGGGTAATCCATTCAAGAAAGTTAACTGGAAACAGTATTTTATTGAAGACATCAGATTTTATTGTCAAAGTTGAATTGTTTTCTAATTTAAGCTTTTTAAAAAAGCTTTTTTCCATTTAATTCTTCAAAAATTTCTGAAAGAATTTTCTTCGTTAATAACATAATATTTGCCCTAACATTAATTAAAAAAAATGATGTACACATAACAAAATAATATATATATGTATATGTATTCTATTAGAAATCTTAAAAATATCTTATCATACAATTACCATATATTGCTATTGGTAATCAAGCGTTTTATTTAGAAAAAAAAGATAACCCTTACACAATTATGTTTTTTTCTGTATGTTGATGTGCAATACTTATTGAATGTATATTGCATTAATTCAAAATCATTTCATTAACATATTCATTCATTGTAATAAAAATATTTATCTGTTCATTAATAATTGATATAGATCTATAATAGAAAGAAAAAAAATTATTAAAATTAATTTAAAAAAAAAGAAAGAAACAGCAGATCAAATACAGAACAAGATCTTCACTTATACTTTTTGGTTTTATAAAAATAAATTTTGGTAATGGAAAATAAAAATTGTAAGTAATTTATTAGCACAGTTTTAATTTGCTTATTGTTATCTTTTAACGAATAATAACTTGAGGAATTAATTTTGTAATAAAACAGGTGCTTCCATTGAAAATTAATTATAAATTTTGAATCATTAATCTTGGTTACATAAAATATTGAAAAAAAGTCGAAGTGAAAATTTTTCTTAACTATTTTGTACAAATCTATTTGTTTATCGGCATTTTCACGCATTACATTCAAAAAATATTTTTTAAAATGCTGTGCAATGTATGGAAATATTGAAAAATTATAATATAATGATGAGAAAAAAAAATGCAATTTGCTTTAAGGATCTAGGCAGCATGTCAGCATCTAGACAATTCCTTAAGGATCTAGGCAGCATCTAGACAATTCCATCATTGCCAGAAAAGAAAAAAAAAAAAAAAAAAAAGATGCGTACCACAGAAGGGAGTTATTTAATTTCTTATTGTAAGGATTTTGGGCCCTCATTGCTTTCTCTTCATAAGAATGTTCAAACGTATCGATTCCGTTATCATTCATGTGATTAGTTACAAAGTCTTAGAGCTGTTTATTGTACAATAATATTAAAGCTACAGTAAAGTAATTAAAATCTATGCATAAATATTTTTAATTAGATAAATTTTCATTAAAGTAGGAAATGAAATATTGCTTGACGCAAATTGTATTTGTATTGGAGGAGTTCAGGAAGAGGCGACTTCAAGAAAAAGCAATTTAACTTGGCTCATGAACAAGTTACTCCAATGTAAAAAAATTTATTGTAAAAGCACTTATTTATTTTTATTTTATTTTAATTACTGATTATTCCGTAAATGGAATAATGTCACTGAATTAACTTTCACAAGTAGTTTTCGAATGCCACAATTCTGAAATTGTCTTCATTACAAGACGAATTGCGTCAAGCTTTCCGCTACATGAAATCTGCAAGGTGGTTGCGATCTCATTGCATTTTTATTCACCCTTTCTTGGATCCTTTGCATGTATCGAACCACCAAAATGAAATTAAAGGCTCACATGTTAATCAGAGTCCGTTAATTTCTTCGGTTGGCGACGGTTTGCAATTTTGGCGATTTATCACGGAGACTTAAAAATATGCAAGTTCTTAAGCAAATGTTTAAAGGGCCGTGATGTCTCCTGGATCCTTATAGACACATTTTTTCCTATTTATTTTATTACATTTATTCCTAAGCAGGTACATTTCTATTTTGCATCGTTATAACAAGTGCAGGTGTTATTTTTTTGAGATAACTCCTGCTTTTTTTTACACAATTTTATTTCAATTAAAATAATTTAAAATTGATATTCTTAAAACCTTTAGAAGAGAATTATCTCTTCCTATTCTTCATGAATGTTCCAAGAGATATAAAAAACCAAAGCAATCATTGTATCAACAGAATCGCGTTCAAGCATTACTGATTTTGTGGTTGAGAAATATATATCTCTGCTTTCTGATCCGGGGATGAAAAAAACTCTCCAGATTATAAAAAATCGCCACGAACTAGGTTACTGAATTTCGAGTGACAGAACCATTGTCTTCTTCCTGACAACAGCGTATATTTAAAATAGGAATCTCTGCACGAGCTGTTTTGTCCGCCTTGGCTTCAAAGCTCCTTTCCATTTTCGCCAGATTTCCTCCTGTGGGGACATTTTCTTTTTATAGTCCAAAGGGAGTGAAGGGACACGGTAGAGGGGTGAAGCGTAACTTGTAGGGGGAGGAATAGTTTGTCTCTTCCAAATTCCTTGGTCTCGATTCCCGGTCTAGCGAGACTAATCTAATCTGAATCTGCGGTACATGGAAGATCGTCAGGCTCGGTTGCGCGAGATCCCGTCCACCTTACGAACACTTTATTGTTGATGAGCACGGAAGTGGAAATACTTTGGGATCTGGTTTCAATTTACTTCCCAATTCCATTTTTTTTTTTTTTTTTTTTTGATATAATTGTTCCCGTTGGATAATTTTCATAATTTCAATTACTTTGCTCTACGCATAAGCGAGAAACAAGAAGTTTACAGTTGAATTATTAATAAGTATAAATAAAAAGAATACCTCAAAAGTGTTCTTTTTTGAAGTATGCACTATTTTAAAAGAATTCATGCCTTTCTTGTTATTAAGTTAGGAAAAAGGAAGCGTACTTTTGATCGTTATACTTTAGTGATAAAAAATTATAGATCAGAAAGTTTACTTTCCGTTCATACTTACATTTCCCCTTTAAGTCGAACTGGCAGCGGAATAATTAACGCACTGTCATTTGGTTCCTACTTCAAGCGTGGATATGTTTAGCGGTTTTTAATTTACTAACCCTCGAGGGCAAAAAATGAGCTTTGAGCGACAAACAAATCAAATCAACCTCGTTCTAGTTTTAATTTAGCAAATAACTTAGATTATTATCAGAAAACTAAAACTAGAAACAAACTGAAAATATTCAATAATTTAAAAATATCAGTGATGTATTTCATGAATACATTTTTTCAAGACAATGGTTTTTAAGATCATGAACACGTAAGATTTATTAATTTACACTATTTTAGAGTTTTTTTAATAGAATATTTGAAATAATGCAATTCAATGTTGATTAAACGAGAGACAATTTTAGTATCCCTGAACGAAATCATTTCTTTCTAGCCAACGGAGGGTCATGGAAATTTTTACATCCGTAGCCGTACTTGTATTTGGATTTTATTTTTCCTTTGCTGGACCAAACGAAATATTCTGGCCCTTATGGCTATTAGTAAGAATGGCACATGAGCACCGTCTCTATCCTATCAGCCTGAGTTCCAAATATGTGGCACACCCTTTGTGATATCTTTTCTGTGATTGAAAGTTAAATACGAATTTTTTTTTGGGATTTTATCTCAGACGGTTGTCAGTAGTTTACTATATATTTATAAATTATACAAAATAAAATCTGACTTAGGTAAAAAACCCAAGGGTCTTAGCTTATTAAGATTAATAATGTTATGTGGTATGGAAATTGTGAAAAAGTTATGTATCGAGCTTGTTGCATTAGAGGGATAATAATGTAATAAGCTCGATTTGGCTAATCAGGGGGAATAATAAATTCGAAACAAGACTATCTGAGATTTCATATTCTCAAGATAACATTTAAAGTTTTTTTAATAAAATTCAAAAAAGAGTTTCAGTTTATTTTAGCTGCAAATAGTATAAATCTTTGTTTGATGAAATCATTTTATTTCGATTTTATTGCTTTTAATATCATTTTATTATTCTTTTGACCGTGTCTGTCCCCTAATCCTTTATGGTATGGCTGTGCATTACATTTTCTGCATATTATACACGCAAATAGAAAAGTTCCATCGTGTTTAGATAATAGGGAATACACAATTTATTTCTTGTACTTCCTTTTCTTTGGGTTATACTTTTTACGGTTGGATTATAATTTTTCGTGAGTTTTTGGTAAAATATAATACATTCAAGACAATATTCTAAAATATATCTTTAATAAGTTTAGCTTTTAAACCTTCTTTGCATAGTGGTGGAAATTTCCATCATAACCTATAATGCCCAAAAATTATATAAAAGAACAAGTTCACTTTAAGTTGATCGTGTTTGGATAGCTTTTTAATGTCCATTGCATAAAAAGAAACATAGCTGTCAAAAATAAACAAGTTGCATTATCAGTGAAACGAGCTTAAAGTTGTCTCATTCCGCTGTTTGTTGTAGTTGCAATAAACGTATGATTTCGTTTATAATTTTGTTTTATTATATTAGAGTTTCTATTGCTAAAAAATTGAAAATGAGTGGAAGAAAGTTTTGTAACACGTGTTTCTGTTATTTTCCTCTTTTATTTCTATTTAATACTAAGCTAATGATCTAACTTTGGATGATGATGGAAATTTTTAGCATATTGTTTTTTGCTAAATTTATGCTATAAATATATACTAAGATATTTTTAACCATTTTTCCTTTAATTTTGAACATGAATTATATCAACTTGATTTATTTCACCAATAAAGAAAAAATCATGCAAAGAAGGGTTAAAAATATTTTTATAATTACTATTTTAAAAATGCAAGCAAAATAAAGATATACTTTAATCTCAAGACTTTTTTGGTTTATTTGGTTTTTATGAGTATATTAAGTACCTGTGCGAAATAAGCATCGAAAAAAGAATTTATTTTAAAATTAAGGGTGTGAAAAACGTTTACAAAAATTGCAGGAAAAATGAATCATTCTCCGACTGTTGTATGTGAAATTATTCACAGAATGATAATGATGTTAAGAATAAAAATATCACAAGTTTTTGTAATTATGTCGAGATTAGAAATGGTTTCTAATCTAAAAATATCTTGCATGTCTTTTTTCATATCAACTCTCGATACTTTTTTCAACTTTGATTATTAAAAACCAATAAAAGATTCAAAAAGGAAAAATGCTTCATGAATGAGATATAAAAAGAGAATTACTATATTGAAGTTATTCTATATTTTAAATTCCTATATAGGATTTCTATGACGAGCATTGAAAACTGCAAGAAAGAGAAGTTGAAATGTCCTTCATTACATGATAATTCACGACCGCAGAATTACTTGTTTCCATTAATTCGAAAAGCATAGGTAAAAGAAATCTCAAATATAGATTCCAATCGGAGCTCAGTATACAATATTTTCTCTTATTTTAAAATCTTCAGCATTGAAACTTGACACCCGATTAATCTTAAGTTCATAAGTAGAATTTTTTTAAAAAATGGTTTGAAAAAGTCTGTTTTTGAGAAGCTCAAAACGGTTCTAGGCCAGAACACATTTTTTACTTATTTAATGACTAAAAAACTACAAATATTACATTTAGCGTAATTGTTCACCTTAGTTTTTAACATTCTAGAAAATTTTTTAAAATTTTGGATTTAAAAGGTCTAAAACCAATTCATGCCTAAAACAGTTTTCCATAAATTTCTATATACAAGAAAAATCAAATTTGGCTCATTTGTTTTAGAAGTACGAACATTTTATACATTTCTATCTCTTAAGAATTGATTGACAATATATTTTTCAGTTTTAATCCGATTGACTACATTTTCTGACTCAAAATTGTGTCATTACTAAACCATTTAAAAATGTGAATATTAATAAGAAAATTCATAACAATCTTAGAGACGTATATTGAAAAAAAAAGTTTGTGATGACGCACATTTTTTTTTATAAATTTTTATGTATATATATGTAAAATTTATCAAAGTTTTATATTGTTACGCTTATTTTTGTTAATTATTTATATTTAAATTTTATTATTTTTTTTTATTTATTCTTAAATTTAAAAAATCTGTGGATATAGCTACTTTTTACATTTTACAATTAAGAAATTCAATTATTATGATGTATTGTACATGGTTATTAGCTAAATGTTTTCAAATGTTTATTTACTTTAAGTAGATGTTTTTATTATTTTAAGATTATTCTTAGTAAAAAACATCCAAATAAAAGCCTATTTGTTGTGTGATCTTATTCGAACGGAAAACTCAACAAAGTCTTTTATAACTGTTTCTCGAAACCGGATTCATCGAAGCAACAAAGGAGGATTTGTTTTTTGTTTGCTTTTATATTGGTTTTATTAGAGAAGACATGATATTGAAATGTGTTTTATGCTCTTTCTATAAAAGAATAAAATTATTGTAATTTACACTCATTATTCTGCGTACATGAATCTTGAAATATTGAGCTTGTTGCTGACTTGGGATATAATACATATACGTAAATAAACAATTCACCAGAGGACTTTACAGACAAATACTGGTCGCCGACTTGATGGAGCGAAGTGCTTTGAATAGCAGGAATGCAACTCCGATCGGTGGAAAAGTGATTTCAAACTGCCTCAATATTAAAAGGAAGTGTTTTTGAATCAAATTAGAGGCGAAACATTTTTCAATTGGATTAATTTTTTTTTCAAGAGAGAATTCTTATAGAAGCATATCGAGTTGGTCATCATTTTACGAATCCAATGTTTGTTTTTTGTTTA
Organism: Latrodectus geometricus; assembly: GCA_026290005.1. NCBI lineage: Eukaryota > Metazoa > Arthropoda > Arachnida > Araneae > Theridiidae > Latrodectus > Latrodectus geometricus. The sequence goes on from JAPDSC010028669.1 coordinate 14,737, forward strand.
TGGTTGAAAAAGCAGATTCTCAAAGATACCTTGATCTAAAGTATGATTTGAAATACAAAATCAATTTGTAAATTTTTGGAAATGTTTCCTCAGAAATTAATTTCCAACAATCATTATCGCTAAATATGCTCTGGATTTAAAAAATATATCGCATCTTAATTTATTAATTTCTTCCTCGACCGTTACAGAAGTGATATCTATTAAATGTCCTATTTTTCAGATACTCCATCAATGTTGACATTTTCATTAAATGGAAATATTATAAAATTGAGTATTTCTTCCAACCTAATTAAGTCAGTGAATCTTCTTTGAAATTCTTCAAACAAAACATCTAAGAGTTCAGTGAAATCTTTGAAGTCTCGGTTTGGATTATGGATGCACTCTTCCTCCATGTTTTTGAAGTTTCTCAATTCCTGTTTTCTTAATTGAGACGCATACCTTTTTATCGTTTCTTTGAAAATTTTAATCGCGCTCATCATGTCTGTTAAACATTTATTAATTCCTTGTAGATTTAGGTTTAAGTCGTTAAGTTTTGCAGTGATATCGCAGAGAAAAGCTAGTTTCATGAGCCATTTCTCATCTTCCAATTCACTAATGTGCTCTCCTTCTATTTGTAGAAAATTTCTTATTTCTGTGTTACAGAATACGAAATTTTTTTAAAAAAGCACCACGGTTTAGCCACCTCACATCTGTGTGCAATAAGAGATCTCCGTACTCTGATTCAATTTCTTCCAATGGCATCCGAAATTGTCGTCTCTGAAGACTTCTTGAACGAATTGAATTGACTATTTTAAAAGCGATTTGCATTTTATCATTAGACTTAAGTGTTTTTAAACACTATACCTGTTGATGGATAACGCAATGATAGCTGGTGAAACTGGGAATTTCCTCATTATTATTGCAAAAGGCAATAAAACCAATTCGATTCCCGATCATTGCTGGAGCTCCATCTGTTGTAATCGAGACCAATTTATAAATTAGAAATGTTGTCTTTGTCAATAAAGTTTTTAAATGAATTGTAGATATCTTGGCCCGTCGTTTGTCTTTTCAATGGAATTATAGTTAATAATTCTTCTTTTGAAGTCATATCTTCGAAAACCATTCTCATAAAAATGCATAATGTCACTAACATCCGTGGATTCATCAAATTAAAATGATAGGAAATTACAAGGTTTTAAATCGTCATTTAATAAATCCTCCAAATTATTATTCATAGCTTCAGTCCATCGCAACACAGTGTTACGCGACAAGGAAACATTATTTATTGACGATATTATTATTTCAGATTTGTTTTCAAAATCCTGTAAAAGCACTTCTCCCGCTTTACAGAAAGCTTCTTTCATCAATTCTCCATCTTCGAATGAATTTTTTTCGCTTTATCAAAACTTCTGTAATTTTAAATGACGCCAAAGTTACAGCTTTAGCTTTGATGCCTGGTTTCGTAAATACCGATTGCTGTAAATGTAGATTCGACATTAATTCATGCACTTTAACTTTTCAAAGTTCACTGCCGGTTGGAAATCTGTAGCGTATTTTAAGTGCATGGTTTTAAAATGTCTTTCGACATTTGCCTTTTTTTGGTAGTGCCAAACTTGAGTTACATATGAGACAAACACATTTCTACCTCACCATAACAAAAAAGAAAATCATCTTCCCACTCATTGTGATAATGGTTTTACTTCTCTTAGCATTGGTGCCAGGCTGAGTCATTTTGGACGGGTTGTTGAAAAACAAATTCAACAGTTTCGTATCAACAGTTTCGAACAACAGTTTGAACATTCAACAGTTTCGAAACAAATTCGTATCAATGCGGTAGGAAGCGAGCGACCTGCCACGTAAGACAAAGCTTAGAAGTGAAACTAAACCGCCGGATGTGTCGTGTAGACTAGTCGACTCGGCGTGTCGCTATCATGCTCCAGCTACTGGATATAATCTAAACATCCGACTTTGTCAAGTTGTTTCTATTTAATTCTCCACTGTAACACGACAAATTCTTTGCCTTACTTTGCACAATTTGTTTTAGGTTTTAAAGCATAAACTGTAGTGAATTTTTATTTTAAATAATTCATTAATTCTATGACATAAGTCATAAACTAATTGTTAATATCCGAGGTCATTATCGGGACGGTCGCGCGGACTATCTCAAATGTCTTCGCGGTCGACGTCTTGGCCATCCCTGCTATAAAGAATCTGAGAATTTTTTTTCAGTTGTTTGATTTAAAAAATTAGGATAATGGTAAATTGCTAATAATTGTATAAAAGTATATACATTTCATATTTTTAAAATAATTCAAAGCTTCAATTTTTGAACTATTTAAAATTATTGCAGTTTAGATACTTATGGTCTCGAAAATCTTGTTTTCTCTTACCTTTTTAATCATTTGCTACTTGATTTTTAATCTATTTTGCCATAAAATAAAATACCATTTACTGTAGAAAATATTATTATAAGTCAAAATTGATGGTTTTGAAGGTAAAAAGTGTTGAATTATCCTACTTATTTTATAAAAATTGATTTATAATTTATTATAAATTTTCAGAGTTTATATAAAATGTAAATCCATTTTTATCAAGGTTTTTTCAGTTTTTAAGTAATAAGTTTACTAGATACAGCGAAAATGTTAACTTGCGCAAGTCCTCAAAATGACGGGATTTTAGTAGACAAGGTATCGAACACACTACCTTCCACACCAAACGTCCAGAAATTCTAGAACGATGCATTTACCCACCAAGCTCTCGTTCACTGCATGTTTTATGTAAAATATATATGAA
>JAPDSC010028671.1:15085-31958 GCA_026290005.1 Latrodectus geometricus
CTATTATCATACAATTATGGTGGCATATTCAAAAATATGGCACCATATTTGTGAATTGCATTGCAGTAACTGCAATTGATAAACATTCTTGTGTTACATAACTGTATAAATGTAGTATTAGTATAATTCAAGGATAGATGTTGTTCAGTTAGGACTATTATAAAAACATGCAATTACTGTAGCATATATTGAAAAATATGTGTGCTCTACTGCTTTTTTTATAATATAACAATTTTAAAACCAGTCATTTGATTGTCATTAACTTTACCAGTCATTAATACCGGTCATTAAATTTTTCATGGTCATTCTAAACCATCTTTGAATATTAACTATTTTCTTTTTCAAAATAATGAAGCGTATGATTTTTTCTACTATACGATTGTGTGAGGAGTGCATGTTTAATAAAGATTAAAGGTCAATTACTTTTCTTTATGCTTAAAATTATTGAATGGTTTCTACGTTTATTTTATCTTGTTTAATAGTCTTAACTGATATTATAATATATAATTTATAAAGCCTACTAAATTTCGTGTTTACCAGGAAAATATTTAATGAAATTGTATTCCATTATTAACAAATAAATCAATATTTCATTAATAATTTGATTAGATTTTTTTCAAATTTAAATTGATTGAATTTAATGATCTATACGATACCTATGTTAAAATTTTCTTTTAAGTGATAAATTTTAACACTTCTTAGTTACTACATATATATATATATATATATTATATATATATATATTTAATTGTAATATAAATATAGTGATTAAAATATATTATAATTAAAATTAATTATATATTATTTTTTTAATTATATTATAATTAAAATATATAATATAATTAAAATTATTTTTAATTTTGCAATTATAATCTAAATATAGTTATTAAAAAGCATAAAAAATTGTGATTTAAATAGCAATAAATTATGCACATCTAAGGCCTTCATTAATGTTAATTCAACAAAAGTTCTATTTAATATACCTGTCTTTTTGCGAATAATTCATTTTTTCGACTCTGTAAACGGAATTTGATTAGACTAAGCAAATTCCGTTTACTGAGTTTTGTTTCGTTTGTAATATTTCGTTTGCTTATGGTGTCTAAGCAAAAGGAACATATTATCACATATTTATTTTAATTTTGTTAAATTGAATGTTTAGATACGTAAGTGAATAATATTTAGGCAATAAACAGATTAACAAGCGAAGACCTTTTCAAAACATTTTAATTCTGTTCGCGTAAATTTCATAGTTAATGAGCCGTATTCACCTAAAACAATGAAAAAATCTGTAATACTCTCGAGTATCCATCTTGACAATCCAGCGTGCAGAACTTATATAATGCGTCCATTCAATCACATTTCTCAAATATATTAAAATACAATTTGTTTTAGAACTTTAGTCATTCCAAGGCAACAGACGTCAACCTAAATATTGGGTTATCCGGAAGGTTCGTGCCGATATTTTAGGAAAATTAAAACCTAGCTCATTCAAATATTGATATACATTTATTAAAAAATAAAGTTTCCATTCTGCTCCACAACCTTTGTCCATCTTTCGTGTAGCTTGAAAATTCCGTCTTTCTAGAACCTTTCAGACTTCTCTGCAAAAGAATTGTCCAAATGCGTTTTGATCTCAACCAAAGAGTCGAAACTTTCCTCGTTAAGGGAAATCCTTCATCCAGCATCTTCGCCATAAGCAGCGCATATCTTATTTGCTGCTTGTGTGCCATTTTTGTCCTTTTGGAAAAAGAAAAGCATTCAATACCTATAATGCATTTTATTCACCACCCTATTCTAAGGCGTACAAAACTGATAATATTTAACTAATCCTAACCAAACTTCTTTCCAAGTATGGCTGAAGCTATATCTTTTAGAATATGTGCAATGTCATTTGTTTTCAAAAATTGTAATATATTCTTTCAGGTCTCTCGCGCTACCTACCGGAAAATATGCACGAACTTTCCGGACAACCCTATATATATATGAAAATGTACGTAATGTAAATATTTTTAAATGTTAATCTTTCCTAATCTTGTATAGGACTTCTAGAATCAGAAAAGTTTTCCTGTAAAAAGCTTGTACTTGAATATTAAAACTTACCAACTCAGAAATTGAATTTCCTGTTATGAAGGTTTCAGAAGATAAATATTTTACTTTTAAAATTTGTAAATCTAAAGCGTTCAAATTTCTGAAATGGAATAATTTAAGATTTTATATACTTAAAACATTTTATTGTTCACTAGAGGAAAATAATATCTAATTATCTATGCAAGCAGATGTTATTCAGTTAAAAATATTGAAATTAAATAATGTATGCTTTAAGAACCTGAACACAATAAAAACCTAGCGGAATAATTTAAGTAACTTTTATTTCAATGCATCAGATAAAATGTTTTAGTTTCTTTTACCTAAATTCAAATCATAATTAACTGATCATGTATTTTAATACTGATTAAAATAAAATAATGACACCTGAATTTGTGTGCTCCTGGCATTTGTTAGAAGTGTTCAGAATATTACTTTGTTCGTATTATAATTATTTCTTCATTATTATTGTATTTTCTAAGTGAATTCAATTTAGCACTTAAAAATACAAATTTTCTGATTAAGAAATAAACAGAAACTTCTTTGAAATTATTATCGCATTGCAATGAGCCAAATATTTATAAATAATAAATATATAAAATAATACAAATTATAATCATTTGAAAATAAGTACTTATAATAAAGAACTTTTTTTAAACTACATTATAAAGTCATTTTATGTGCAATTTTTTTTTATTTTATAAATTACTTGGAATAATTTTGATTGAAATGTATATCTTATATCTCCGACACTCTCCTTCATTCAATTATTTTATTTATACGTTTTCCTCATAAATTAATGAAAACATTAAAATCAGCTTTATATTTATTTATTAAATATTAAAAAATGAAAAAAATATCTCCATTTATCAATTTCAATAATAATTTATTTCATTTGATACAAGAGACCATTTACAAACTATCAATTTATATAGAAATATTAAAAAAAAAAAAAAAAGAGAGAAAGAGACATTATCGATAACAATTTCTTATATCAACATTGATCAACTTAAAAGCGTAGGGAATACTTATCCAAATACACGGTATAGTGTATCAACATTAAGTCATTTATTATATTTTATTCTTTTGTGGAATTGAATAGATTTCTTAAATTCGAAGAACGAAAAACGTAAAAGAAATGAAAAGAGAATCGGGGCTTTTACCGTAAAGAGATGAATGAGGAATAAATGGATAAAGATAATGATTTAGGATATTTTATCAATTTGCACCAAAATCATTCATTCAATCTATATTCAAAAGCAATGATAGTAGTGGTTCTATCACAGAAGTATTTCTTCTATTATTCACGTAATATGAAGATAGGGTTTTCTTTTATGATGGACAGAGTATTTTATATAAGAAAACGTAATAGAATATTTTTGGAAAGTTACAAAAACTCTTTTATTTAATTTTTTTTATTGTTCCGATTTCAACCCACTATATATTCTAAACATTACGCTACTGACATCAAAATTAATTATAAAAGTTACTATTCTTAATTTTCAATGTTATTTCAATATTTAGCTTTTATTATTACATTTTTTAAACTATTTTATACTTATGGAATAAATTGACATTCTTATATGTTATTCGTTATATGATATACGTTTTATAAGTGGTATAATTTTATTTTTATGGTTGATATTTATAGTTATAATATACATTTTTGAATAATATAATAATATTTCAATACTTTTAATTTACCTGGTTTTCGTTTTCATCTTTTCTGATTAAAGGTTTTCATATTTCTGGGGAAATTAGGAAACAAATTTTCAAAGTTATCCAGTTCTAAGTTTTCTAACATTATAATTGATTAAAATATTCTGAAAATGGATGAAAATCTATAATTGTATTATTTTTTAAGTATCACTTAAAAAATAAATACATAAAATATTTTTTCAGTATCACTTATAAAATAAATATAGTTTTGAAATTCATTTTCAGAATATTTTAATCTTTTATAAAGTATCACCTAAAAATAATGTATTTTGTTTTGTGAAATTCCTTTTTAGTAAGTTTAACTTAAAAAAATAAAGTATAACTTTCAAAAGAAAGTATAACTTAAAAAAGTATAACTTTCATAAAGTATGTATAACTTAACAAATACATACAAAAATATATTTTTGAAATTAATTTTCAGAATAATTTAGTTCATTTTAAAGTATAATTTAAAAAATACATACAAATATAATTTTAAAATTCATTTTCAGAATGTTTTAATCAATTAAAAAAAATCCCTTAAAAACACATACAATTTAGTTTTGAAATTCATTTTCAAAATATTTTAATCAATTATATAGTAAAACTTAAATAAATCTAAATATTGTTTTGAAATTCATTTTCAGAATATTTTAATCCATTATAAAATATCACATAGAAAATAAATATAAATATTGCTTTGAAATTCATTTTCGGAAAGTTTTAATCAATCATAAAGTTAGAAAACATTAAACTTTCTATCAAAGAAATCGTAGAATAAAAAGAGAATTTACTTAAAAAGTGATTTTTTAAGTGATATTTAATGTGTTAAATGCCTTGATGCTTAAAAAGACTTCTTATTCAAAAGAAACAACTTCTCCAAATGATTACAAATTTTTTTAAATAAAAAAATTAAAAGCAAATGAATACAAAAAGATTTAGGGAAAACATCATTCATATGAATAAAACATATTTTGAAATGCGCAGTAAAGAGGATTACTTTATTCTTTTTTTTTTCAAAATAATTATGACTTATAGCTGTTATCACCATGTTACGAACAATCCTACGTGGACACTTCTGCAACAAAATATGAAACAAACTGTTATTTTCAAGAACAGTTTCCCTAGCAACAACTCGATTATTTTTCTGCTTTAAAAATTAACTTTTTTTTAATATGCTTCTTATTTGAATTTTTGACGTTTTTAATGAGAATCTTTTTGCAATTTAACTACAGAGGTTTAAGTCAACTTTTATGTTCGAATTGTTTTCTACATTCTCAACGAATAATTTAGGCTTTAAATTAAAGTCAAATAATAAAATCACATGCATTGTTAAGGAAACATTTAACTTTTCTACTTAAATGAGTTTGGTAAATAGTTTTGTTCGTTTCACATTCTTAAAATTCAAACAAATTATATTAAGAGTTATGATGGTATGGTAAATTTAATTATGTAACATGAAAATGTTATTGCATCTTAGTAAGAATCACTGATTTAACTCTCACTCTAACAAATTATATCTGATTTAACTCTCATAACAAATTTGATATATAGTACTAATTTATCAAAATACATTAATATATAAATATCAACAAATAATAAGTTCATTCATTTTATATTAAGTTTATAAATATACTAAGTTTTTAACATCAACATTTTTTTGTCGCCAAGATGGCAATATGGTGCTCCATTTTTCCAACTGAACCTGAATTTGGTGTGGAATCCGACATCCTCAATACACACATGCCATAGAGTACCAAGGTATGCCTATTTATAGGTTAGGCAACCATTCATACTTCATTCATATAAGGAAAGGCCAAAAACAGGAAAGTGAAAATACCTCCATGCCAGATCCGGGTTGTTGTTGTTGGGATGGGTTTTATGGCGCAAGGTCCAAAATTGGACATGCTGCGCCAAATGCCGGATCCGGGATTCGAACTCAGGACCTCCCTATCTGCAGTCAATGACGCTAACCAATAGACAAGGTAGGTGGTATAATCAACATATACTACGTTTATTTATAAATATAAATACATAAAACATAAATTCGAAACCTTTTTTTTTTATCACGCCATATAAAAAGATAACTTATTTGTAATGTTTAGAAGTTTACTTATTTATAAAGCACTGTGTAAAAAATTTATAATAATTATTGTAAATGTAAAATAAAATAATTTTATTTGTACGAAAAAATAAAACTACTCTTATTTTGGGATTAATTGTAATTTAATAATAAAGATATATTTTCAATGAGAAATTTGAGCTGGATATGTTTTGATAATCATTAATATTTGGTCATAAAAATAAAAATGCTAATATTATTCCGTATTTTACATTTCACAGTCTAATTCTTTTTCGTTTTTAACAACCTTAAAAACGAAAAAGAAGTATCCAAGGTGAGCTGGCAGTCAAATGGTTAGCGCTCTGGCCCCGTGTTTAGCAGCTCGTGGGTTCGAATCCAGTTTGGATGTGATCTGCATAGCGGTTCAGAATCCACTTTCAGTCGTATGTCCCGGTGTAACTAGCACATGTGCAAAAAAAGAGTGACAACCAAACCGTTGGTTAATATTGAGAATCCGAATTCGCATAATTAAGATGAAAAATCTTTTTTTTTTTTTTTTTTTTGACACTGGAAGTCTTGAAATTTCTGCAAGCGGGACAAATATTTCACTCTGAAAGAACACAGCAGTTTTTACAGTTGAAAATAGCAGTTTTTAATTGAAAAAAATAAATTACTTAAATTTATAAATAAGTTTTTCGTAAAGCGTAATTTCATTGTATTAAAGACTCAAAATTTTTTTTCAGAAACAAAAAACTTTCATAAATATTTCTAAGAGAAATATTTATGAAAGTTTTTTGTATTACTTTTATTATTTAAGTATTATTTTCATATTCGTATAGTTATATAAATTTTCCTTATATATTTTTGGTTATTCTTATTTGTTTTGTTTTTTTCATGTTTTGGTTTTTTCTTAAAAACCAAAACATAATTCTCCTATTCGTTTAATTATATAATTTTTCGTCATTCATTGCATTTTTCTAACTTTTAAAAATATATTTTTTACAATGTTTTTTAAAATATCCAAAATATAAATTTATTTAAATATATTTACTTTTCAAACTTATATATATCATTTTCAAGATTTTCAAAATCAGTTTTTCATAATAACAAATTTGTTTCACAAAATGCCAATTCGTGATTTTTTTATAGGAGGCGATAGAATTTTAATTTTGTAATAAGCTGTTATAGTCATTGCTAACAGTTAATGACTCTATATCTAATACTGTTAAATAAATATGAAAAAAACATTGAGTTAAAATTTATTTTACAAATTTTTAAATCTTCATACAAAGCAAATGTTGTTCACGTTTTCGTTAAAGAAATTTACATTATATTACTGCATTCCCGACATAAGCCGTAAATGTATAAAAAAAGCTATAATACCGAATTTTATTAAACCTTGTAGTAATGCAATAAAAATAGTAGAATTTTTTTTTTGCAATAAATTCTTATAGTTAGTGCTAAATGATAACGATGCTAACATTGCTAAACAAAATTAGAAAAAAATACTAATTTAAAAAAAATAAATTTAAATGTTTTACAAAGGAAAAAGTAATAAAATGTGAAAAATCTAATGTTTTGCTCTGAATAACATGGTATTTTTTTTCATAACTAACCATAAATATTTATTACAAATACGAAAGTAAAAATCAATTAGTTTTATTTTATGCTATAAATTTCCATTTAAGGGTTCTATATACAACATTGTTAAATAAAATTAAGAAAAAGCATAAAATTAATTAAATTTTTTAAAGCGTTATACAAAGTAAAAAAAAATTGAATGCGAAATGTAATATTTCTTCCTAAATAATATTATATATTTTTACTCCCTAGTCATTAACTATTAATATTTAAGAAATCCTTGAACTTTTCGGGATATACGAATTGCATATGTATTTCCCATGAATGTTGTATTGGCAGAAAATTTTAGCACAAGAAACATAACGCTTATGTGCATTTTAATCTGTAAAATGTTTTTAACATTCTCTGTTCATATATTTTAATTGAGTGTTGTTTTCGAATTCTAATCCATTGATTCTTGATATTGTGCTTTATTTCGTAAAATTGCTCAATTCGGAGAACGAAAAATCTTTATCAAACAAGCTGAGTTCGATTCTTAAAAATTTCGTGATAAGATTGGCCATTATGGCCTGGTTGGTTAGGGCGTAGTTCTTATTACTGGAACGTAGTGAGTTCGAATCCTGGCTTATCCGATATTCCATTTTGTTCACTAATGGCGACTAGGCCCGTAAAATCTGTCGTGATCGCAATGCTCTTCATGTTCCCATTCTAAATTAATACCTCTAGGAATGTTAGGAGATTTTTGGTCTTGTTTGGCTTTTTAAATCTAAATTGGAAGACCCAGATAGTGCTGCCATCTATGAAACAAAACTGTACTTCCACCATCGTAGGCAGGTTCTATGTTCAAAAAAACGGGAAACACACTTTTTGACTTCATTCGCCCTGTCCCTGTCTGGCGTGTTTTGGCTTCGCCAAGTGTCATAAGTAACGACAACAACGACAGGATATGAACATTGTCGTTTCTAATGGCTTTCCTATATTTCCTCAAAATTGCACGACATCTTTGGATTTTGCCAAATTTAATGTTATGGTTTAAGTTGCTTTCAGATAAATGTATAGCATACACTTCTATTCTTACTCGCATATTTCTATTCTAATTAAAAAAGTCTAGACTTTATGATACTCTCACATGATATAGGAACATATTGCTTACGTAAGAAAAATGATATTTTTATAGATAATTTCTATTAAATTTTATAATATTTTATGCGTTTTAGTTATCATAAATAATTACATAAACTATTCCAATTTTAATCTTCAGTTTAAAAGCACTAGGTTTTTTTTTCTAAACTTCAAAGAATATAGCTTTTATTGATTGATATTTTTGCCGTATCACCTGTGATATAGAACTAATCAACCAATGTCTTATCAATTTCGCAAAAATTCTAATTTTTTTCACTAAGCAAATTTATGATCAAAATAAAATATTATTTGACAAATAATAACGTTAGTAATTTACATCAAGATTAAAAAAAATCAATAATAGAGCATATAAATAAAGGAAATTATAATGTTTTTAAAATATTCAAAAATTTCCTACCCTTTTCTTAAACAATATTTTTAAAATAATTCATAAAATCTAGCACCCTTTATCTGTTTTTCTTTGAAAATTCAATTGAGATTTATTTAGTATTCAATTTTTAAAGTTTGAACCATAAAACAGGGTAAATAATCTATAATATTTTATGATTCAGAACTAAAATACTAAATTATTCTTTTCTTTCAAGAAAGCAAGGTTTGCGTTAGTTCATTCAAAATAGAAATATATTTCCTCTAGATAAACAAAAATAAATTGAAAAATTAAATATTAAAATAACGGTACGAAAATGTGATAGATCAATAACCTACAACACATCTGCAGGGAATATTTCCATAGAAAAATGTATTAGAGCAGTTAATATTAATTTACCTCTCTAAATAACAAGGAGGAAAATCATGACAGACTTATTTATATGACACATTATAATAATGATAAATAATCTGTGTGTGCCAAAAATGAAGATAAACAGTATATTAGGATAGTCAATATATGAAGAGCATTACGCTTTACAGATACAAGAGAATATAGGGACTACTTTAAATATCATATTTTATGGATTTTTTTTCCCAATTCAGTTTCGGACAAAAAGAAAAGTTCTTTAGAAATATTTTTCTTTTATTAATATTATTTTTAAACAAATTTATCGATTCATAGCTTTTTTTGTCTGTAAATGATTTCTGTAATAATTCACTCTCAAATTTTCGTTCATATTTATACAAAACATTGTCTTTAATAATTAATTATTGTATATTTTAACTATCATTATATTTATAAGCTTATTAATATATAGATTGATATGCTATAGATTTGATCATTATAGACAAATATGTCAATAAAAATATTTATCTATAAAAGATGTTTGGTTAAAACGATTTACTCTCTAATTTTAGTTCATTATTTTTTTACAAAATATTGTTTTTGATTACCATTATATTTGTAAGCTTATTAATATATAGATTGATATGCTATTGATATAATCATTATGGACACACAAATATGTCAATAAATATATTTATCTATAAAAGAGTTTCGGTTAAAATGATTTACTCTCAAATTTTAGTTCATTTTTTTACAAAACATTGTTTTTATTATTATATATTTTAATTGTCATTATATTTATAAACTTATCAATATATAGATTGATATGCTATTGATATGATCATTACAGACAAATATATTAATCTATAAAAGATTTATTGGTCAAAATGATTTAGTCTCAAAATTTAATATTTATACAAAACATTATTTTTAATTACCTATTAATATTTTAACTATTATTATATTTATAAGCATATAGATAGATTTATTGACGTAAATTCAAATATTCAACAACACTCAAAGAAATTCATTATGATAAGTAACTCAATGAATACTGTATTAAAAAAACATATTTGAGGTTTACCTATTAATAATCTATTTAGAATTGAAAATAAAATATTATATTCTTTAAGAGCTTCACTAATAACAGAAATTCCTTGAATTAAGGTAAAATACTTTTCAAAAAAAGGTATTTAATACATTTACATTAATATTTCTTAAATTAACAAACAGATTTGTGAAAAGCAATCTTGGAGAATGAGTATATTAATTTATATTTTCTGAGGAAAATGTGACAAAAATTTACATAATTACACTATTTTCTAAAGCTCCATTTAATATATTAGCTCATGGAAAATGAGAAAAATTCTGATTTTCCTTAAAAAGCAATTACATTTCTGTTATTGTATAGCTTCAGCAAATTGATATAAAATAGTACAATTAATTACAATACAGAAATCAGTTATTTAAATAGCAAATTTCATTAAATCTACAAAATAATGCTTACCTTATTTACCCAATATACGCACTCTAAATTCAGTTATTCAGCAAATTTTTATTTATTTTATTTATTTTTATACCCACAATTCACACAGCTGCTATCTAAATAGTATATTTCAAACACAGTTTGAAACAATATAAAAACATAAAATTTACACTTTTTTACAAATGTAACATTTAGAGTTTCACGCTATATGTGTAATGCACATTTATTTATAATATATATTTTATAATAACACTATGTGTATGTAATATATAATAATGTATCATTATATTAATTTTATTTAAATATGCTTTATTATAAAAAATATAAAAGAAAGTTTGTATACTTAAATAAATAAACTTTTTTATAAGCCCTCAAAATGCTAATTTGTTGGCAATATTTTCATTTTCAATTTTGTTTTTATTATTAATTTTATTTAGTAATTTTCATTTTTTAATTCGAAACATTCATAGAAAGTGACAAATCAAAATTACATTCATAAAATTTTCAATAATTGAAACGAAACTTACATGATTACTTTTAGTTTCTAAGACATAATGATACCTCGGGATTTTCCTAATATATGGTAATCTTTAACCAGTCGAAAAATATTTTCTTCTTATAAGAAAATTTAAAAAAATCCTTTTCCTGCCAATTAAATCTTCTTAGTAATGAAGCTTTTAATTAAGGGATATCTAGAAGGGTTTTTATATTAAAAAAATTTTCCGTGCAAAATTAAGATGATTATGAAGAAAAAAATAGTTTTTTTATAGTCCTTTTTTATTTTTATATTATTTCTTTTTATTTACTTTTTTCTAACTGAAGCCCATCATTAAAATTATACTATTTTTTAAATAAATGATTCTTAAGTATTAATTTCCTAAAGCATATTTATTTCATTCATGGATAACTTAATTCCTTTGAGAATATATTGTATATTATGAAAATGAAATTAATACATAACAATATAAACGCTTAATTTTTTTCATAATGATTTAATTACCGTAAATGATAAATAAAGTATGTAGCATTTTATTTCTTATTTTTCCATCTATTAAATATTTGTATCAGGACCATAATTTTTTAAATTTGATTATTGCATTTCATTTCTTACATAATTTTATACTATTTAGAAAACTCTGAATTAATTTTACAGATTTAACCATCAAGTAATTAGAAGTATAAATTATTTTTTTAATATTTTTCTTCTAATTATTAAGTAAATATTAAAAGAAATTGGAAAAAATTAGATAAATGAAGGAAATGTACTTTCATTCAAGTCAGAATTAGAAATTAACTCACGGGAAAATTGAAATTGTGAATACTATTCATTTAGATTCTATAGGAAAATGACTCACGAATTATAACGAAACGTAAAAAAACTACAATTGATGATCAGATCTAAATTTTTCAAAAGGTTTAAACTCTGTGATAGCCCATCACTAGGCCAAGGCCTACAAGTTCCCAAAACTATTTTCTTAACCCAAAGCTCTGGGGTGCGAAGCATATGTCGAGGTTAGGTGGTTAGCGTAATGAAAACCCCTCAGTTTTTAGTTCCCAGCATGCTTGATAAACAGTTTTATCAACCTACTGAAGGGATGATTAAAATTTGAGTGCGGAGCTTCCTAGCCTAGGTATCAAACCTTTGACTTGTGGATTGGGAGTGCGAAACGCTACCATTACGCCACAATGTCCAATCTTTGTTTTTATCTTTTATAATTAATATTTCCTATTTCCAATTTCCAATTTTTTACTATTTCCTATTTTTAATGTTTCTTATTTTCAGTTCCGAGTATTTAGTTCCCAAGCATGCTTGATACTCAGTTTTATCAACCCACTGAAGGGATGAAAGGTTGAGTGTGGGTGTTTCCCTTGACCTGTGGGTTGGTAGTGCGAAACTCTACCACTACGCCACAGTGATCAATCAAAAAGTTTTTTTTAATATTTCCTATTTCCAATTTTTGTATCATTGTACTATTTTCAATGTAAAAGTACACTATATTTGATATTTTTTGCTGCTTTAAGAGATGATGAAAAAATTAGTACATTTTTTTTTAGCTATTTTTTGATAGAAAATTAACAAACATTGCTGTTTTTTCTCATCAACCCAACTTTTAGACATAATTGGTAGAATACATAGTGTATTCAAGACTATATAATTACTACTCGGAGGATTTTAATAAATAACTTCTTGTGCAGATCAACGTTCTTATAATGAGATAAACATTTTGATCATTGTGAATTCCATTCTAAATCGTTGTATTTAAAAGTGCATTTTAACGTGTACTTTTACATCAAGATATTAAAAACACACACTCACACATATATTTGATTTATAAAGATTATTATAAAATATCCAAAAGTACTTGATTCCCTTATCTTTTAGTATTCTAATTATTTGATAAACATAATACTTTGTAAAAGTTTCAGAAAAATAATTGTTCCATGTTTGCCAATTGAATCTAGAACATATTTTAAAAAGTTAATAAATAAAAATGCACAGAGATTATTATTTATTTAAGTCAGAAAATAAAAGTACTGTATTTTTATATCATACATGATTTGCTTAAGGCTTAAATATTTTAACTTAAATATTTTGTTTTTCATATAACTGTATGAACATATAGATAAATATTTTCCATAAAATGTATTTGGTTTTCATATCGATACCAATTGTATTAAATTAGCATGCAACAGTAGTTTCTTTCAAAATATCAAAATATAATGTTTAATTTTTACAAATTATATCACCATGACAACAGTTTAGCAAATCCTTTTACTAATAAATTTTTATTCATTTTATGCTGACTTTTTGTTTCAGTACTTAATGAGCACTTTCATTGAATGCTAAATGTAGTGGCTCACAGTTTTGCTTTTAGAAATATTTATTCGAAATTCTAAAACGGAAAATGAAAATAGTTTTTTTTTTTTTTTTTTTTTTTTTTTTTTTTTTTTTAAATGGTGCAATTGAAACATTATATTATAATTTCACAATAAGGAAGTAAAAAAACAATTTCAGTGCATGTAACGATAAAGTTATTTTTCGATTAATGATTAAAATAAGAATATCATAAAAAATAAATTTTTTCTTTTCCATATCTTCTGCTGATGTAATACAACATTTAGAATAAAACGTTTAGCTATCTTTAACTTTTGGTTTTTTTGTCCCAAAATCAAATTATATAATCTAGTCGAAAAGTAACATAAGGGAATCATTTATAAAATAATTTTTCAGTGTCACATTTCTATTAATATTAAGGTTTTATGTTTATATTTTAGATAAAAAAAAAACATAGTTTCCTATTGAAGCAAATTTATTGGGGATAACAAAATTTCTTGAACACTGCTTTCTAATGAAAAAAAAAACACTAATTTCTTCGTTGAGCAGACACATTTGAGTTTCAAAGGTAGCAAATATAGATTTTTATAATCTAAATTTATGAGCCTAACCAAAACAGCAACACTATTTTTTCTAATTTTAAGAAAAACTGACAATTCTTAAAGACTATTAATAATTACTTATTAAAATTTCTGTTTCATTTTTACAACAAAAACAATTAAAAAACATCTCTACAAGGATATCTTTAATTTTAAAAAATTATATAGAATATTTACTTGATATTTATATTTAGGTGTTTCTTTTCCATTCTTTAAAATATTTTCTACTATTTCACGCCTTTGAGTATATTTTTTTACGTCACTTCTTTCAATTAAAACTGTAAAATTTTCTTAATTAAATATACCTTAAAAAATTAAAGTAATATATTTTCCCTTTTAACAATTAAAAATAATTCTTAATGAAAAGCAAACGTGTTTTTCTTTATACAATTAAACAAAACATATTTTTACAAATTCTATGAACTATTAAAATAGTAATTAGATATTAAATTTCATACATTAAACATTTAAGAAACCAAAATACATTATGAAACTGGACAGCAATTATGTTTATTAATAATATATCATAATTTATTTAAATTTCCAATTTTGCAGTGCAAGTTAGGTAATTTATATAAAATATGACATATATTTATTGCATAAGTTTAAGCCTCAAGTTATAAAATTCTTGCCATAATTTAAGTATTTCATTATTAGGATAATAAATATTTTATTAAAATTATTTTCAATTATTTAATAAGAAAAAAATGTCATTTGTGTGTGTGTGTGTGTGTGTGTGTGTGTATAAAACATTCTCATTACTTTCTCTAAGAGATTTAAACATACTTCATTTCGTTTTTTATTTTTACAAAACCTCTAATAATGTATTTTTTAAATTGATTTTCTAGTTACTATTTAATAATTCCAATCTGATATTATATATATATATATATATAACGATTTTTACCAAAGGTTTGTATATTAAAAAGCTTATTGCAAATCTCTTAAATAAATTATGCATAAAAAAAAAATCAAAACATTCACTAATGTGAAATCTTAAATAAGTATACATACAAAGTAAAGAATAAAAGCCAAATTCTAATCAAGTGGATGAAGTGAAAAAGAAACGTTCTCAATACAATAAAATAAAATTAAAAAAAAAAAAAAAACTGAATATTCAAGTGCAAATACCAAGGTACCTTACAAGACAGTTAAAGCTAGGGTGACCCCTTTTAGTTAATTTTATCTATTTCATTCTTACAAGTAATGCTCTACTTGCCAAGTAGTATTTATAATAAAATTAATTAGAATGTTTTTTAGTCTGTTTAATTGATTATAACATACATACATACATATAACGTTCATTTAAAGAGCGTATTTGGCAAGGCATACCTCAGAAATTGATTGCTTTGTTTCAAATTTCATACTGACGAGAGGCTATGTATTTTTAGGAAAAGCACAACTTAATTTAGACTCATCTTTACTTGTTTATTTTTTTTAAATCTAAAACCAAATTTATTAAAATCAAAAACTTTCAGCGTTCTTTTTAATGAAATTTCTAAAACGTTATTCTGATCAAATAATAAGAATTTTAAAATTGTGCAATTTCAATTTAATGTAATATTCTTATATTATTTTTGCACGCAAAGATTGTATTCATAACATTTATTATCAAAAATTACGTCAGAGTAATTTCGAAACTTAAATAAGAGAAATATTTCCACAGTTAATGTTATTTGATTTAATTTTGCGCTTTATAAAATAATTAAATTATAAATTGCACAATTAATATTTTAAATGAGTAAACAAACCATAAAAATTAAAAAGCGCTTTACTATTGAAAATAACATTACTTAAATGCTGAAAATTACAGTTATGTATGCATTTTAAAGTTAAGTAAATTTGCATAGCATTTCGTGTTATGATATTTAAAGTTTAGAGAAACTTCAATAGAAATTGGACGATTTTTTTCTATTAATAGTTTATAAAAATTCACTCATAATACTTACCAAACTTTATCTTTCATAATTTTAATTTAAGATAACACAAAAATTAAGTATAAAATCATCCCGAAAATAAAATTAGGCTTTTCACGAAAGTAGGCCACTAAAATTCCAGCAAAATGGTATCTAAATAGATAAAAAAATTTAAAAGGTGAAAAATTTAATCCTGACATTGTTTTCACAAAAACCTTTAAAGAAAACGAAATTGCATTTATTAAGCTTTGATTTTTTTCAAGCAAAACATTTATTCTTTTTTCATTCGCTAATTTTTTAAAAATCTTTAGTCGTAAGTATGTTTACTGCAAAATCGATTAAATCTTTATTAAATTTCTTCAGTTTTCAAGATTAAATTTTTGAAATAAAATATTATAGCTGTGATAAAAACAGTAACATAATTTCATTCATTACTGATTAAATAAGAAGATTGTTTATAAGAGCGTTATAAAATACATATCTATTTTCTGGGCTGAATTTTTAAATTTTTCTGCTGTCTTTTATACTGTATGGTATATTTCATTATGGGGTGATGATATAAGTTTCCTTCTCATAGTGTGCCTTCTGTTTAAATTAAACCTTTTAGCTTATCACAATATGACTATTTGCGGAAACATTTCCATCTTATTTGAGTCAAGAATTCTCTGGTTGCCCTCTGAGCCACTAGGGTAGTGTGGATAATGACTACCTCAGGAATTGCTTCATTGCTTTAAAGTTTCTACATGAATATT
>JAPDSC010028675.1:0-17531 GCA_026290005.1 Latrodectus geometricus
GGACTTGAACCTACTATCTTCCGAGAGTGAGAGCGTACGCTCAAACCAACTATGCCATCAAGGACTCGTATGAGCTAAAAATAAATTAGAATCATTTAAATGACACTTTTTCTTGGATTCCACATTTTTGAAATTCTTTTTTTTTCCCAGATCCTGACAATATGGACCGGATTGGAAGTATCTTCATTCCAATTACTATAGTCCTTTCTTACGTAATATTTGTTAAATATTTGGGACCTCAGTTAATGGAAAACCAAAAGCCTTTCCGAATGAAGAAAGTTTTAATTCTGCACAATTTGTTTATTGTTCTCCTTAATGCGTTTGTGTCATTTAATGTGAGTATAAAGTTATTTTTATTGAAAAATAATTATACACATTAGTCAGAGAAACTGGTACAGAATAACTGAAAATGTATGCACGCTAAAAATCTTAAAAGAAAAAAAAATCTGTGACTTAAAAAATTTTTTTTGAATTTTTATACATTTGTATAGAAATAGAATCTTCAAAAGCTATACAAATAAAGTTGTATAATATCAAAATACATACATATTGTAAACGCATAAAACAATTCTTAAACTTTTGTATATAAGTATATTTCAATGCTAGTTTTGTTTAATATTAATGAAAAAAAGAATTATTTAAAATAGCTTTTGTGGTTAAAAATATGAATGAATTTCAAAAATATTTTCTAAATTTTTTTATATGTCCCAGAGTAATGATTAATAGATGTATTCTCTTCTGCAAAAAAATCGAAGCACCATGAAGGAAGTAATTGTTTTTGATTAAAAATTTGTAGTTGTTTTTGATTTGTTGTAGTTTTTTTTTTATTTGTTGAATATGTGTATAGCTCACACACAGATAATAAAACGATTAAAAAACAATGACATCGTACCTGTTCACGGCTCTGAATGTCCAGATCAGTAGTTGATCAACCGCCCCTAGCGGCAATGCATGCTTGAATTCATAGAGGCGAGGAGTGATAAAATTTTTTAATGTCATCCTGAGACACATTTTGCCAGGCATTCAACAGCTGTTTCTCCAGATCTTCTACGTTTTGTGGTGACCGAATCTGGTGTCCTACCATGTTCCAGAGATGGACGATTAGTGAAAAGTAAAAGTCGACTAGTAAAAAGCCGATTAAGGAAAAGGTTGCTGTCAAAGGAAGAGCTTCAACACCAAAGTAACAGTCCATAGATATACAAGTAGTATGTGACCTGGCATTATCTTGTTGGAAACTGGCCTCAGGATGATGTGCCATGAAAGGTAATGGAACCAGCAGCAGGATGGTATTCACATGTCGTTGAGCTGTTAAGGATGTACGGAGAATGACTAAACATGACCTACTGTCATAAGAAACCCACCCCTACACCACACCGTCTCACACCATCATATCAGATGGCTGTAAACTTTTGAAAGACAAAAGATGATTGAGACCGTTGGCCCCGTCCTCCTCAGACACGAACACGGTGGTCATCTGTTTCAAGAGTAAAGCGTATTTCATAGCTGAACATTATACGATGCCAGTCTGATGGCAGCCATGATGATCAGCTGCAACTCCCCTCCAGACGACTCCTCTGATGTTGTGGGCTCAAAGGCAAACATCTCAAAAGTCTCTGTGAGTGTAACTTTACCTCAAACAAGTGATGATGAGGTAGGATTATCCTCCATCTCAAACAAGTGAGATGGTTGACGGTACCACGGTATGGTTGACGGTTCGCAAAATGGTGAACAATAACGCTATCTTGCCTCATATTTGTGTTCCTTCGCCTTACAGAGCCTTTCCAGAAATGATAATGAAAGTATCAGAAAGAAGGGAGAACAGCAATTAAAATTGAGTTTAAATAATCTGTTAAAAGTTATTAAGTTCCAGTATCTTCGAGATATATGATCTAAGATTGTGAAATAATCTTCTTTTTAACAAATTTATCAAAATGTCAGCTTGAAAATTTAAGTTATATTTATGATATCTTGATTGCATAGATTTTAGTAGATTTTATACAATTCTATTTAGCATTTAATTGAGTAATAAAAATCTTATTCTACTCTTTACAGATTGGGGCATATGCATATAGAAATTTAGATTTGATTTGTGCTCCTAGAAATACTATAGACATTGATTTTCACCTGAAGGTATTATTTTTATTTAAATCACAGAGAATTTTTCAGTTTAATTGAAAAGGTGGAAGATATATCATTATAAAAATCAAAATATATTTACTTACTTATTTTTTAGAATATTAAAAATGCTATACTATTTGAGTTGCTCATTTTTTGCATATTCAAAAACGAATACAATATACTTTTACCAAGCTATAATTTTTGCAATTAATTTGAAAATACATCGATTTTAGTCATCAGTGTTAGATATCGGTATAAGTTGAATTTATATCGATGGTTTCCACATCATTTATATTTAGAACTATTCGAAGCTCTAGTTCTCTATTTCAAATTAGAGTCCTTTCATTTTAAATAACTTTTCTGACGAAAAACTCGAAAATCTAATCAAAGTGTGTTTGATAGTTTTTTAAACATCTCATTATTTTCATTAAAACCTATAGAGAAAATGAATATTTAGAATGGCTATTACAAAAATATGTTAATATGTTTAAAGTTAGTAAGTTTTAATGAATAAAATTATGTAAATAAGAAAAAATTCGAAAATTTAAGAAACTGTTCATTTAGAAAAAAATGGAAATTAAGAATTTCAAAAGCCTTTTTTTGAGTAAATTATTTATCTAGATTTCTAATTATTCATAAATATAATTATTAATAATTTTTCTTTAATTATAAAAAATGAAGACCATGGTATACCCGTGACTTGCTTAAGGATAAATAATTTTATAACAACGAGTAAAAATTTTATTTATTGTAAAATTATCATCTTTTACGGATTCTTCATCTTTCAAGAAATTATTAACAGTTCACTTTTGAAAGATATGTACTTGGTTCTGATTTTCTCAAGAATAGTTCAGAAATTAAATTCTTAGGCTCAAATTTAACCATCAGTAGCATTGTTTTAAAATAAAATTACCTTAAATTAGACATATTACACTCAAATATAAATTATATTACTCTGATAATCTTTTATTTTTATGAAAATTAATAGTTTTATTTTGTGTGCTTTTGAAATTTATTGAAGAGCTGTATTTTAATGTTACACTTATTTCATTTTTTAAATAACTACATGTCCCATGTTTTTAAAATAAATATTATGAACTATAATTCTCATTTATAAAAGCCATAATTTATTGCGATGAAAGCATGTAATAGTATAAAAACTCTTTATATTTGCAGAAAATTTTCCTATACACTTGGTTCTATTACTTGAGCAAATACGTGGATTTGCTTGACACTGTAAGTATGACCAGTTTGTGAATTTTATAATTCTTTATCGTCATTGCATTTGCCAGATAAAATATAATATTAAATATGCATACAAATAATATGCGTATATTTATATATTCGATTTTGTAAAATATGGAAACTTAAAGATTTACTAAAAACGGTTTAGATACGTGTTTTATTAGAAAAATAAGACGTATTTGAATAAAATATACATGTTTATAATAGTAACAACTTCGTAAAGTAAATATATATTTATTCAGATATATTGTATATATGTGTATTGCATAAGTATGTAAATTAAATTAAATAACACAGTACCATAAATAACTTGGTGGCTATTCATAAATAATTTTTAAAAAGAAAGGTATTCTGTAACATTTATGTAACGAATTACTGAAATCTTTTTAAATATTTAAAATTTCAAACACTTTTATAAAATTTAAGAATAATTTATTCTAAAAGAATTCTTATTAATTTAGTGGAATTTTTCCTAGTTTGAAGGAAGAAACCATATGTAGAGTGTTAATTTTTATTTTATTTGCTATAGTGTTACCTCATCAAAAATGTGCGTGTGGAATTGAAACATTTTACACTGATTTTCTTCTCATTAATTCATAATAATTTAAATATATAAGCATTAAAACATAAAAACTCATCGTTAAAAAAAGTTTTTGGAACTTTACTGTACAGTTGCGATTTTTTATTAATGGTTTCAAGAAGTTTTCATGTATTGCAAATTTCCAAACTGTTCCAAAGATATGTTCGAATGTCATATTCAGAAGATTAAATCTTCATCGGATGTCATCAAGATTTTGGATACATTTTATACCAATAAGAGACCGGAAAGCAAATGTATCTTTGTTTTACGTACATTTATTTAATATGCTAAAATATTTTTGACTTATATTATTCATACTCTTTTTATTCTATTGATGAACTGAGACAGCATTTTTTGCTTTTAAATAAACATTTTTACAATAAGATTTTTTAAGTTAATACTCTTCATCAACTTCCATAAAAAAATAATTTTTAAATACAATTCATCATCATTTTCTTAGAAAAAAATATATTTTTCTTCAATAAAATTTATATATCCAGAAATAAACTATTTTTCCATGGACTTTCATGTAAAAAAAACTATATTTAATGTATTATTCTATTTATATTAAATACACCAAATGGTTTAATGTATCATTTATGTAAAATAAAAATGATTTAATTGAGAATTTTCAATAAAAAAATGTTTGAGAGCTTCTTGATATAGTTTTCTCTGTTTTCAATTGACAATAATTGACATTTTTCACTCGTAACTTTTGTTTTTAGATAAAATGTCACGGTTTTTTTATACTTGAGTAAAAGTTTTTTAACTGCACTAGTAAAATTTATTTGCAAGTGATGTTTTAACAGGCATTTTTTTTTCGATATAGATATTTTTTGTTTTGAGGAAAAAGCACAGGCAAATATCTTTCCTTCACGTGTTTCATCATACTGTTGTCATCATTCTTTGCTGGTTGGGATTATATTTCAAAACACGAGGTAAGGTTTAAGCACCATTTATTGCAGTCTGTTTTTACTTCCGTCGAAATTTTAGTTCTCAAAATCATACTATAATAGTAAAATCTAAATGCGAATGAATAGAAAATACCGAACTGTACAAGCTGATTTGCATTTTACTTATACATATTAAAATAAACAACAGAGATTTTCCCGAGAAAAAACTTCGTTGAACTCTATTATCATATAAATTGACAGTCGGTGAAATAATCTCTTAACCTCTACTCAAATATCTAAGTTTATTTATGGGAGACAGTTTCTTAAAGAAATTTAAAATGTAATGTGTAAACTTATGAAATAGATTTACACAGTGTATTTGGACTGATTTCGATTTAGTCACTTGATTTTTGGATTTTATTCATTTTAAAGCCAGTTTTTATAGATATCAGACATTTTAGAAGTGAGTGGATATTTATATAAAATAACATAAAATTATGCTAAGAGAAATGAATTATATTATTAAAATAAAATAATGTAAAACAGGTATACCACAAAAAAAAATTCCATGATAGAGAATTCAAAATTATTGTGTTATTTGCAAATGATTATGTCAAAATATATTGCACACGAAGAAAAAATTACACCATATGTAGGAAATAAAAGGTATGGAAAGAGATTGTAATTTTAAAATTGATTATTCAAGTTAAATATTTGTATACAATTATAAGCAAATTAATTTTAAATTTTTATTCCCCCAACAAAATATCTGGAGAATGGTCAAAGCATTTAGAAAATATATAAGAAAAAGAAATATATCTAAATGCGACTAGAATTGTTACATTTTTCCTAAAAAAATTTTAAGAGACTTTTAATTATAAATATCATAAACTTCAGAAGCAACACGTATGATTTTCTCTGATTGAAAATTTCTCGAAATAATTACAAAATAAAGTAGCCTAAATAATAAATGAAGTACTTTATTTTTTAATTGATGAATCTGCTAATATTTTTTTTCTTTTTTTTGCATTAATATTAAGAAAAATTATTATATTATGTTTTATAACAGTCAGTCATTAAATGGAAACATCATAGATTTCGTATATTAAATGCTAAATATTTTTATAATAGAGCTAGGAACTAATTTTGTAGATTTTCCTTTTTGTATATATAAATAATATCTGCGTAGTTAAAATGAAGTTAATCTTCTCTTCGGAACACTACATTGATAACGTTAACTTTTGTAATAGATATTTCATACTTATTAATTTTTCAAATCAATTAGCCATAAAAAAAATTTACCTTCTGAAAGCATTTTTGTCAAGTCTAAAAAAATGCTTTTTCAAAAATGCCTAGACAACTTTAACAAATTTGTATTCACAAAAATATCTTAACGTAAAAATTATTTCGTTAACAAAGAAATGTTTTCAGTCTTACTATCGAAAATCTAAAACAATTGATTGTCCTGTTTAAATATGAAATAGTTTTTTATAATACCCAATTTCGATGCAATTACCAATCTTTTCCAATTTTTCATTCAATTAGTTTGTTTAACTTGGCATCGACACTGCGCAAAGAATAGCGTAACAGTTTTAGTAAAGTATTTTAATATCGATTACAGATTTCCAGGCGCACTTTATATCGATAGTGGATCATATTCACTAGTCGAAAAGGGAGAAACCCAGGAATCTCTTCAGCATCCACCCCGTAAAGCATGAATGCAGATCAACCATCTTATATTGTTCAACAGTTGCTTTAATTAAACAAAGTTCTTTTTCTCTGAAAACTACGTATATAACACTAGATCACCGTAAATCCCAATTTTACTTGCTATATTCTACTCAACCATTTTTTCTATACCATGAATCATTCAATAAGAGCTTAAATTTACAATATTAAAAGTTACAGCCTTAAGGGAAATGGAATTTTCTGACTATAACTGAAGGTTATATGCCTCTTAAATTATCAAACGGTAATTCATTGTTAATAACCACATGATTAGAATTATTGATTATTAATCATGAAACAAATAGAATTAGAATTTCATATAATATTATTCCAGAATTTCAAAACTTAATGTAATTATGGAAGTTAATCAAATATTTTATAGTTCACAAATTAATGATTCGAAGTAAAGAAACAAATAATATATGAAAAACGTTTTTAATGTCAATTTCTACTTACATCAACAAAGAAAAATATTAGTTAAGGTTTATTGAATTTCAAGTTGTAAATTTGTGAAGCAAGAGTCCATACCGTTCATCAAGTTTATTTGCTTATTTTATTGCTTCGATTATTTTTATGCTTTTACGAGATTCGATCCAAAAACATGAAGACTATATCCAGACGCTCTAAGAACATTGTCATTGCAAGGCAAATCTTTTAGTTCACTGTATTGGGGAAAGTCCCTTATAAATAATTTATATTCATTTTTTTTAAATTATAAAAAATTCCCTCTCTCTCACACATACACACTACCTCTCTTATTAACTTAATTAAAAATAAATAAATTTGAATTTTCAAAGGAAGTAATAAACTCAATTGCAATATAATAAAAATAAACAAATTTAGGAATGTAAGAAATGTAATGATAGTGATAGTAACTAATGGTGTTAACAAATGGCACCACTACACAATTAGTGTATTTTTCTCCCATATAAAACTAAACTTAACTAACTAAATGTAAATCAGCTAATATTTGAAAAAACTATATTAACATCAAGCGTCTTCTATTACAAGTTCCAAAAAGTGTATTTCAACTTGAGTGGATGAATAAAAAGTATTTTATTAACGATTGAAAATTTGAACTAAGATATAGAGAAATAGAGATTAGATATTCTTTATATAAAAAGAGTGTGAAATAACTAACTGAAAATAAAACCTAAAAAAAAAAATTTTAATGCCAAAAATAACTTATTTTCTCTAATATTTGTCTAAATCTAGAATAATAAGGCTATTCAATATAATATGTTGCGATGCTTATTAGTTATATCTTGGTTGAAGGTGGTTTTTAAAACAAATGAATATATTAAAGACATTTTATGTATGAATATATATGCACGTATTATATATGTATTTAACACTCTCACCCATACATATCTGATATTGAAATTCAAATTTACTTATCATAGAAAAATCCAAAATAACGAGTTAAAATTATAGTGAACTGTAGATCTTAATATAACATAATAAACAAGACCTTAATATAACATCTTACAAATATGTGTTTTCTAATAATGTAATTTATGAATTCAAATTGGAGAAATATTTATACTGATGAATGAGAATAAAAATATCGCTAATTTGTAGCAAAGTTCTCCGCTAATCTCACCGCTTATTCTTTAATAAATTTAATGGTTGCAATATTTTTTCTATGGCTGCTTTTCCTTTGTGATTAGTATACCAAGAAAACTTGAGTTTTCTTGTACTCGTATTTGCTTATCACTTTTGAAATCCCTAATAAATATGAATATATTCCCCATTTCATTCATCATTAAAAATCTTTCAGCAGGACGTTAGAATAAAACAAATAATAAAACTTCAACGTAAGAAAACATAAAGGTATTTAATGTTTTGAAAATATCTAAAAAGTAATCATTTTAAAAGAGAAATTGACATAAAAATTAAACAAAATGTTAGATATAAATTTAATATATGGTTATATAAATAAATTATGGATATAAAAATGAAATCTGAAAATACAAATTTATTTTTTGTGAATGCTCAAGCACTGTAGTCAATAAGAATATTCTAAGAAACTTCAGATGATCCTTAATGATTCCTTCAGTTTGCTTATAGATCAACAATTGCAAAGAGATTTTTTTAAACTTGAAATATGAGAAGTATTAGATATTATCTGGCGCTCTTCCTTAAGCAATAGTAGACAAGTGTATTTGATAATCCGAATAAAGTGTTTTATCTTTTTGTAAAAATAGAAATTTCATTAAATTGAAACTTTATATATTGATTTTAGGTGTGTACATCTGCCTTGGAATTCCTCTCAACTCCTTTGTACATGTGTGCACTTACACATATTACACATTGGCAGCATTTGGACCTCACATGCAAAAATATCTTTGGTGGAAAAAGTATCTTACTTTTTTCCAAGTGGTAAGTATCATTTTCTTCTTTCATCAGAAACTATTGAACTATAATTCGGGAAAAACAAAATAATTTTAATTTTATTTACTATTGTATGTAAGAGATTCATTTTGTATTTAAACACATTAAACGATGACTTAGATTTTAGCTTCATTTTCTTTTTAAAAGGGCATTTCATTTTTACAACAAAAATGAATAAATAGTAAAAGTATATCCCTTGCTAAAATAATGAGAAGATAAAATTAAATGCAATATCATTAATTATAAGAGTTATTCAAAACTTTGTTATGGTTGATTTACTGTTCATACATATATAAATGAATTAATGACTATTTTCTTTTCCAAACAGGGCCAGTTCGTCATTGCTCTCCTTTACATGTTTGTTACAATAACCTTAGGCTGTGAGCAAGCAGATATCATTCAAATCTGTGTCATATGTTTCACCATTATATTAATGTTCCTTTTTGCAAATTTTTATGATAAAAATTACAAGAAAGAAAATTAAAATATTTTATATGGAAAGTATTTTGTTTCTTTAAGACTTATGATTGAAATTCCTGATTATTTGAAATTTTATTTCGATTTTATGTTTATAAAAATTAATTAGATAATTTATGAACTGTTTTTGTTTCGATTGAATATTTAAACTTTATTTTCTATTATAAGCGTAATATGTGGGAAATTAACAGATGTTCTTACGTGTAAAATCAAAAAGCAAAATTCAAACTCTGTTTGGTTATAGAAGTTATATATTTAAATATCTTACATTCTAACTTCGAAGTAAAGAATTTTAATGGCTAATAAAGTTTAAGTTTTAATTAAAAATCATGAAGACGAATTTATAAATATAAAGGCATGCATAACAATCACATTACAAATAAACTATAAAGATTAATAAATTGATATTCCCTTGAATAAATTATTACAAAATAGATTATAGTAAAGTATATCGGTATTTATAAAAATAATTTTTTACATAACTAAGAAATATTCTTTATGTATTAATTTAAATTAATTAGAATAATGCTATAAAAATGTATTTATACTTATATTTAATTATACTTATATTTAATTTTAAAAAAAGCAGAATAATAAAGAAAAAGTTTATTTACCGGTAACCCCGTAAAAATTGCTTATTGATTTTTTAATGCGAAGATCTTCATTGAAATGGGAATAATAGCATACACAATTCTAAAATTACATTAGTTAAAACACCTGAAATTCATTTTTATCGGGTTACCAAAAATTTATTTTTAGGAACCATTTCTATCATTTTCTAGAAACCTAACTACCGTGTTATAGGAGGGTTACTTGTACTAAAAAGGATTTGATTTAAGATTTATAAAACAACTATTTCGTAGGTTTACACGAAAAACAATGGTGAGTTTTTAAACAATCATTTGAAATAAATTGAATAAATTGGATATTTTAAAACCCTTTTATTCATTTTATTTAGGAGTAAATATTTATATGAGTTTTCTTTTATAGTTATATTTCCATAAAAGATTTTAAAAAAACACACAAAAAAATACTAGTTTTGAATTTATTGCTTAAAATCGTTTTCTGTTATCAGAAAAATTCCTTGACTGTATTTTCTTAAAACCAGACTCTTCATAATATCTTCATGAAAGTATTCTTATTTTTTAGGCTTAGAGTAAGTATCTTTTGATTGAGTTTCGATATGTTTTATCATTTCGATTGGTTTTGGGGATGTGAATTAACGTCTGATTCTCATGAAAATGACATGAATCTAATAAAAAAATACTATCATATAGTGTTAGAAAAATTTATAGTGTAAATTATTGTTAACTGAATAAAAGATACATCTTACAATCTATATGAAAGAGTTTCAGACTTGATAACCAAGTGAAATATTTTTTTTATTTTCATACTAGTAACTAATATCTGTAAATATAACAGTTCTCAAATTTGACAAATTCCTAATTTGAAAAATATTAATTAAAGGTGACTGAGGTTTTAATTTGCTGTTTTTGTAAAAACATATTATTCATATTCCACATTAGCAATAGTTTAATATTCATGTGGAAAACAATCTTCTATAATTTGTTGTTTTCAATAAATATTAGACAATCATCACTTTGGCAAGAAAAATCAAATTCTTAAATAGTGCTATTTGTATTTCAAATAAAATCCTTAAAAAATTAGGAATTTTTTTTTTTTAGTTTATTAAATTTTTTTCCGTTTAAAGACAGGAAAATATTTTGAAAGCTACAAATTATAGTGAGAAGATTTCAATTCTGTTTCAATGATAAAATGAATCATGAAAACATGGTATTGAAATTCCATTATAATATTTTCATATTCGTTGAAATTTCCAATGAATACTTTATATACATCATTATAGTACACCCTTTTGCTTACAATGATTCCTTTTCCACATCACCCGAGAGGTAGGAATCCAGATGCGTTTTTTTTTTAAGTGGTTTCGCCATTAGCCCTACTCCACTTTTAAACAACGAAAAAACTTTTTTAATGAAATCCTCTAAGGGACAATTGCATTCCAAATCCTTTTCTCAAGTGTCAAACAGCAATCAATCTTCCCGGATACATTCTTCTAATAAAAATTCAAGCATAACATAGATCTTCATGTTCACATCAGTCGCTTTTAGTATTTTTACAACAACATGAATGACTCTAGATGGTAATATTTATTCATAAAGTAATGAATGATGTTCATTTGTTTCTCTTTTGATAATTTAAAAACTTGAGAACTGTAGAAAATGTTTTCTCTTTTGCGTTTCTCATTTAGAAATGAATCATCCTCATGAAATTCATAAAAAGTCTGTTCATAAAAGTCACATTCGGGGATGTTACTCACCTTATTGTCAAAACCAAGTACATGCAATATGATCTTATCGCCTCAAGTAAGTTTCTTAAACGTAATTCCATTCTTGGCATACAGTAAAAATGACCAAATCATGCTGTTGAAACCCACATGATTTAAAAAAAAAATTCGGCGTCTAAAAAGACCTCCATCTAAAATTCTATGGAAATTAAATATAGTTGAAAAGTAATTAAAAATCAGTAATAAACGGAATGGATGAAAATCGTCAAACTAAATTCCATTATATTGTTGATTGATATTTTGTAAAAAATCAATCAAATTTTTCTCATTTACTCATCATTGCTAACAATACAAAGCTTTAAATAGTGGGTTTGCAACTTTAAATAAATTGAAGATATATTATTGTATTATTTTGAATATTTGAATTATATAATGATAAAACCTATTAAATTAAAATTCCTCGAAATCTTAAAGCAAATAATGATGAAGATTATATAAGCACTATTTACTCATTTTAGTTTCAAATGCAAAAAAAAAATACAATAAAAATGACAGCAAATGCAAAAATCACACAAGATACAAAATTATTGGATTTAAAACTCATAATTTTACAATAAAGAAAAATATTCTCCCAAATTAAGTCAAGAAAACTTAACTTTTTCGGAAATATTAAATTAATTAAATGCTGAATAATTCGGAAATAGTAAATTAAATACGTATTACATATACAATTAAAACTGAACACAAATTGTTTATACTTAGAATTTGAAGAACTATATTTATATATTTTTAAATTTCTGAATTACTTTTCAATTTTGATAATTAAACTGTCACTCAAATATCTTATTTATGAATTGGTCAACTTTAACTGTGCACCTTTTGTCTGCCGTATAAGTAATGGATAGTTGAGGCCTTATGTTAAAATTTTATTGCTCGTCCAATTGACAATGACCTGAATTACATCGATAGTAGTGAATTATTTCAGATATTCAATTGCGAATATAAATTTCAGTCAATATATCATTGAAATATTTCTCATCATTGTTAAAGGACATAATATCCTGTATATTCATAGATGACATAGATGAAATAAATGGGCAATTTTCAGTCACTTCTAGTAATATTTGTCAGATTTTCATCAAATCTTGTGGATTATAATCTGTCATCTCCTATTAAGATATTTAATAGTGATAGCATTTCAAAGTCGCCTCCAAAAATTAATACTAATAATGCGTTACCAGTTTTGAAAAATAATAAGTCCTCTTTAGAGATTGATAAGATTAGGTCGTCCCCAGTGAATAATAAGGTAAGGTCTCCAGTGAAAGATAAGATTAGGTCGTCTTCGGTGAATGATAAGATTAGGTCATCTCCAGTGAAAGATAAGATAAGGTCGTCTCCAGTGATTGATAAGATTAGGTCGTCTCCAGTGAAAGATAAGATAAGGTCGTCACACGTAAATGATAAGATTAGGCCGTCTCCAGTGAAAGATAAGATCGTCTCCAGTGAAAGTTAAGATAAGGTTGTTTCCAGTGATTGTGTGATAAGTCGTCTCCAATGGTTAAAACGATAAAGTCGTCCACAGTCATTCATAGTTTAAAGTCGTCATCAATGAATGGTAATACAAAACTGTCACTTGTAAATTATAGTATATAGTCATCACTTGTGATAGTCTTTAATCTTTGGATACCAGAAATCAATATTCTTTCTTTCAGAAATGAATACTATAGTCTCATTGAAAGAATATTACCAGGAAAATATGTTCCATATGAATCACAATAAACACTTATATCGGAAAATTACAAATAATAAGCAATCATCATAAAATGGACATAATATGTAGATTATGTACGTTTTAACCTCAAAAATGGCCTTTTTTGAGTTGGTAATTATCTACTATTAAAATATTATTTTTCGAAAA
This sequence comes from Latrodectus geometricus, assembly GCA_026290005.1. Classification (NCBI taxonomy): domain Eukaryota; kingdom Metazoa; phylum Arthropoda; class Arachnida; order Araneae; family Theridiidae; genus Latrodectus; species Latrodectus geometricus. The sequence continues at coordinate 13,662 of JAPDSC010028675.1, forward strand.
TGTACTTAACTGTTATTCCATAAATATTTATTGAAAATGGAGAACAAGGGCTTTAAAAATACCTTCTTTTTAAGAGTTCTAATCGATAAATTTTTCAGATCTGAAGAAATATAAGTTGCACATTTGCTATTTCAATCAAATTATTTAATGTTATATATATATATATATATATATATATATATATTGATATTTTCAGATTCAAACTGCACAACTACTTGAAGGTTTCAAATTGCTTTTTTTTATTAGAAAAACTATGCTGCCCTGCTAGATTATTAAATGTACCTGTGAAATAATTAATTGAAAAGCAAAATTTTTGAATTTTTCACTTATTCCTTTGGAAAGATAGATTTTTAGCTAAAGTTTGGGTGTCTAGAAATAGGTAGATTTTGATTTAAGCAATTATTATATTATAATTTACTATCTATTTAGGCCAAAACTTTTGTTGAAAAGCTATCACTTAAGCAAGTTGTATTAAGTAATTTATGTTCATCATGTTTTAAGCAAGTTGAATTGTAATTTAAGCATTGTATTCCCCATAAAATCAAATCTTATTTTTCATTAAATAATTTTCATAAATTCTTCATTAAAATTTTATCAAAAAATTATGTAATATTTGTTTAACCATGAAAGATATTAACTGAATACAAAGTAGAATGAACTACAAATACATTGGTGAAAAAATATATTTTAAAATTATTTTTTGACAATACAATTGTTTTACATTGTTAAGAAAACTGCACACTAGATTTAAGTTACATCATAAGTTAGTTACATTATAATATTTACCCTTACATATTTTAATTAAAATATTTAAATAAATTTAAGCAGAACAAATAAATTCATTTAAAAAATAATATTTGTATTCTTACTATTGATTGCCACTATATTTGATGTATATTGCTTAAAATTGGATATTAGGTGTAAATTATTTAAAGAACATAAATGTTAAAATCATTTACCCTTAAATAATTATTTTTAAAAATTAAAATAAAACAACTTCAATATATAGCTAATTCCTTTCGAAATATAGTTTTTTAATAAAATCTCTGTCATGGCTAAAAAAATGTATCTATTGTGTCAAGAATGACGTTATGAAGTAATTAAGTACATAATTTTCACTGAATTTGCACCAAGTAATTGCACTGTATTTCTCATATAATAAAAATAAAATTTAAAAAGAAAATTATGTAATGATTGCTTAACTGGGATTTTGATATCAATGGATAATAAGCCAAGAACTACAAATACATAGCACATTTTATTGAAAAAAGTGGATTTTGAAGTTATCCCTTGTTAATACTATTGTTTAAACTTGCATAATAGTCTTATGTTATTTTATACGGTAGTTTTCCTATAAAATTTAACTTTACATTCTGTAAAACTTATATTCACATTTTCGGTTAAAATATTTATAAAATCCAAAGCTAAAAGTATTTAGAATTGTTTTAAGAAACATCTAATAAAATATTTTTAAGTTGTTAAATCTGTTTGCCATACTTTTTGATTTATTTTTCGAGTAATTTTATATTAGTTGCAAGTTATTTTAAAAGATAATTAACATTTAAAAAATTTTTATTATTAAAAATTACTTTCTTATTTTTATTTCAAAAATTTAAATAAAAATTTTCAAAATGATTTTAAAAGCAAATACAAGTCTAATGTTTGAATATGCGAAAATTTCACAATTTATTTCCATATACATCATTTTGTTTTAAAGCTAAATGATTTTATGCTGTCAAACTATCATTTAAATGAACATTTTACAAAGATACAATTCTACAAAATTAGGGAATCTTTTGATTTTCAAACTTATTTTCTTGTTATTCTTTTCTTTTTAATATAATTAAAATAATAAAAACTGGTCAGCCTTCAAATTTTCTAAAACTTTAATTATCATAAGATTAACTCAAAACTTTCTACAAATCCAAAAATTTTGTAAGAAGATGTTATCAATGAAATGAGATAATAATCGAGAACTCAAAATGAAATTTCTAAACAACTTATCGCTATATGCATTCTAACAAAAGTCTAAGATGGGTGCTAACTAAAAATGTGATAATGTGAAAAAGTGCTTACAAAGCTGCAAAGGATTTAAATTTGTATTCCATTTAGAGCAATTACAGACGTCACATTAATTAATATGAATTTTTAAGATAGTTGATAGGATCGCAGAAGTGTATTATTAATCGAAGAATTTTTGGTACTTTAATATCATGCAGTAAATCTCTTTTTTTTTTTTTTTTTTTTTTTTTTTCCTTTCCATAAAAATATGTCATCGAATTTTCCTAACTTCAATAATTATTTTTTTAAAATGGGAAAGAAAAGCAGAGCAGCTAACTTATATCTTCATTGCAACAAATAGATAAAAACTCTATTTTTAGTTTATAAGGTATTAAATCGCATGATTAAATGACATATTTTTAGGGCAAAAAAAGTTGATACGTCAGTATGTAAGTACCAAATTTTCTGAAATGGGGAAGCATAAATTAAGCTTAATCCAATTAATCAAAACAAACAAATATGGTGTACTTTAAAAGCATCCTATTTTCCAATAAATACAGTTGATTTTGAAAGCTTCCATTAAAAATATCTACATTTATTATTGCATTATCATATTGAACGTCGGATAAATACAATGTATTTTCAATAAAACCTCAAAGTTTTTTTCTTAAAAATTGAAGTGAAAACAAATAGTTTCCCTTCCAATAACAAAAACAACAACTGAATTATTTTTTACTGTGCTCTGTAAAAGAAATAACATTATTTTAAGAACTTTGATAATTATTAATTTAAGAATTCTGCAGCAGTGATTTTTATGATTATGCTGTTGTGAAATCATAATGATACTAAAAGGAATATGAATTGAATGATATAAATTGTTATTCTAAAAGAAGTGTTCCTCGTGAATAGATATGTTTCCTATTAAAAGTTACCTATTAAACAAAATTTTGATCCATTTTTGTTAGGCAATACTGCTAAAGTTGTATTTTCAAATTTTTGAAATGGTATATATTCCCCATGAACTTAAGTATTGTACAAAATTATAAACCTTTACTCACAACAACTGTGCAACATAAGACCAATAGAAGTAACTAAAATTTATTCACTGTGTGTTTGCTTTTTCTTTTTAAATAATATTCAGTCAAAGGAAATTATCTTTTAATAAATCTTTTGAGAAGTATATTTTCCTTTCTAAGATTTTTTAATTTGATTGTTATCTTTCTTGCTTTTGGAATTATGGGTGAGGTTATATAAAAAGAACCAAAAGGTATTAAATCATAAAACTGCATGTTTAAAAAAAGAAATTACAAAGTTTTAACCTCAAACTAATAAAAACTATATTGAAATTTAATGAATGAGCTAAGTGGATTATTAAAGCTTATTATTAGATTTATAAGAAAAAAGCCACTATCAGAAACCGAAAACTCGACCTTGATTTGAATCAAAATGTAAAAAGTATCCTATTTCAATTAACGTTTATATACTGTTGAGAAAATTAGAAGTTATCAAGCCCATAATGAGAAATTATCAAAGTAATTTTTGGAAGTTTTTTTTACTGAGAATTTATAGTATATTGAGGCATGGATAATAACTTACAGCAAAGAAAATAGGCAAAAAATAACTTTAACACATAATCTGGTGAATTTTAAAATCTTAAAACCCCATAAATAAGCTTCAGAGCATGACAGTAATAAAATCATGTATTGCTCATTGCAGATTGCATAAAACGTCTGATATTGCAATTTTAGTTTTATATAAAGAATTTAATATGGATTGGTCGACATTTATCAGAAATTTATACTTTAAATTAATCATAACGCTACTGAAATCAAACCACTCCATAAAAAAGCAATGACGTTATATAAAAAA
>JAPDSC010028675.1:17541-48622 GCA_026290005.1 Latrodectus geometricus
TGACTACATTTTCATAGCAGTTAAGTTTCATTAAGAGAAGAATTCAAAACAGTTACTAACAACTTTCAGCTAATATATATTATGTTAGTTATGTATGTCTAGATTAATAATTTTTAATTTAGTAACATTCAATCAAAGTGAGTATTTTAGGAAATGAGCAATGAGAAATATTTTAAATGCTTTCTTAGTATATAATTCTCATTTATTATGTATTTTTAGTACATAATTTTTAAAGCTAATTATAGATAAATTTCAGGTCAGTCTTTTTTGTTAGAAAAAACTTTGTTGCGTATTTTTTATCATATATACAATCAAAAAATGAATCAGGCATCAAATATTTCACTTACATCTGCAAGAGAACAATGCTCATCACTCTTAACCTGCTGCAGCTCAGGATTTAAATCAGTCGCCGCAACTGGTGTACTTGCCTGACCATCTCCTCCCCCCTCTTCTGCCTGAGTCGAAGTCTGGCGAGGAGGGGAGGGGATGACCAACGACTGATCGTCCTCCTGCACTGCATCGACGATGAGCTCCTCCTCCTCTTCGGACAGCCGCTTGAACTTTTTACGGCCCTTCATCTTCCGTCTGAAAGAAACAAAAGAAAACAAACACATGCATTTAGTAAATTATCAAGATTAACAGGATTTCACAACTAAACAGAAGGCTGCCTTGACTAGGCTTGACAGCTCTCCATCTGTAAGAAGAAGCATTTTAGATCAGAAAAGAATAATTTAACACAAATTTGAAATGTCTTGTGTTTACTGTGTCACATATCGTTCGAATGTATTTATAAATTTCATACATAAAAAAACATTGTTAGAATATTAATTGAGGTTTAATTGATTTATCATCTGTAGTTTCTGTCATACTATCTTAAATTTAGTGCCATTAAAATATGTGATTATTTTTTTATCGATGCACAATGTCACCCTTGTAGAAGGGTTCTAGTTGAAAAAGGAAGTAAAATTTAAATAGAGGAAGAATTATTTTTAGTTAGATAATTATTCCAATTCTTATAGAAAGGTGTGTCACATAAGGGAAGTTAAAATATTTCGAGATTTAAGTTGTTAATGAATGTTTTACTTTGATATCAAGATTTCAATACATGGTATATTTATACTATTAAACAATACATATTAAAGATATCACAAACAACATTTGATATAAGAGGTGAAATTTTATGGCAAAACTGGCATGTATCGTCTTAAATACTATAAAAAAAAATTGTCACAAAAAAGTAATAAAATAAGATGTTTTAAAATACTAATGAAGAAAAAACTCTCAATCCAGTTTACATGTTAGTATTATAATATTCTCGAAACATATGAGCCTTGAGAAAAAATTGTTCATAATTGCATCACTAATTATTTGTGAATTAAGTACTTCAATTACATTATTCAAAAATTTGCGTGCAGTCAGAAATATCGCAACATTAATAAAAAGCGATTTTTCTCCCAAAAAGCATTAATCGTATTAAAACAATATTTAAAATGTTATAGATGAGCATAAAATATTTCTAAGAAAGAATGTAGATAATAAGTAGACAACGAAAAGTGTGAATTTATCATCCAATCTTCAAAAATTATGAAACCAAACAATTAGAAAACCAGATTGACTGCGAAAGTTATTAATAGTTACTTAGTCGATATTAATAGTTTACGTACTAGTTGAATGGAAACTAAGATTTCAGGGTTTAATATCATTCCAGCAATCTATTCCTTAGATATAACAGAATGATCACTCTTATCGAATGAGATAAAGACCTCGTTGAACCTTCTCTAATACAGAAAAAGTCTATTCTGTATTCAGTTTCAGAACAAAGTTGCCTTTTGTAATTTATTAACAGTATCATGTTTTTCTATCAATTTGTCCAAAAAAATCTGTATGAGAATGAAATCATCTTGCTTTCTCTGGTACAAATTCCGGTTAAATTGTGGTTTAGGTCCGTATATAAAAAATATATCAAAATTCGCGAGTTGGCGTCACTTTCCTCGCCAACTCGCGAATTTGAAGAGCTTTTTCGAGTCTTTTGTTTTAGCCTTTTCATTGGTCGCTAATTAAGTTTCTCTTCGAAATAGCGGTAGAATTTTCGCCATAGCACCGGGGTTTTTGAAAACGTGGCAAGCAGGGGACCTAAAGCACATTTTCACTCAAATTCCTTTTTTGCTGTATAACTTAAATATTTGTTGACTAATTGGAATTACTTATTTTGAAACGTCTTTCTTAGCAAGTTTAAGCAGGAATTTAGGCTAATTTGCGCTTTAGGTCCCCTATTTCGCCAACTCGCGAATTTGATGCTCTTTTATGGACATGCTCATTAATTACTCTTTTGTTTTAGCCTTTTCATTGGCCGTTAATTAAGTTTCACTTTGAAATAGCGGTAGAATTTTTGCCATGGCATGTGAGATTTTGAAAACTTGCCGAGTAGTGGACCTAAAGTATATTTTCACCGGATTTTAATTTTATCCTAAATTTAGCACGTATTCTTGTGAGAAAGATTAACAACTTTATTTTAATTACTCAGCTTTCATTACCAAAGTCTTTTATTTAAAGAGATGGAGCCCAATGCATACCATGAATTATATAGACGTATTAAAAACACTCATTCATCTTTGGAAAAAATATATAAAATTTATGTCATTATCATAGGATCCCGTTCACACTTTAGAAGAATATGTAAAATGGCATTAAGATAAAAATAAATATCATTTCCCTATGTGTATCGGAAAAACTTTTAAAATGTATGGCTTTAGTCAACTTTTATTATTTACTCAAAAAGTCGAAAATAATTCATTTTAAAATCAAATTCATATTTTTAAAACTCGAGCATATGGGAACCGACCAAAGAAAAATGGAATATTCTGTTTATTTTCAGACCTCGCATGTGCAGATTGTCGGAATTTTTGGCGATTTTTTGAAAAAGTCGCCAATAGCAACCGTACAGTAAATTTTTACCTTCAACCAAACTTATTATCAAAGCATACAGTCTATCTTTATGTGGGTTCGCATGAATTCAATTCATTTTATTTTTCCATTTGTAATGCTCACAATGACATATATATATATATATATATATATATATATATATATATATATATATATATATATATATATATTTAGTTAAATTCCATATAAACTAATGAGGTCGGATTCTTGCAGAACCCATACTCTTGGCGCAAATTTGGGGATAAATTTTACCTGCCTTTGTAATCCTACTTTTAAACAATAGATATGATAAACCTTACTATTTCTGAAATTCTTATTTTGCCATTTTGTTCTGTCTTGCCGCTTTTTTTCAATTTATCCCCAAGAGTGTTGTCTCTTCAAGGGTTTAAGGGTTTTACTTAGTGATATCTGTCATGAGTTTTAATACAATTTTAATATTTTCTCTTCTCATGCTAAATGGAAATTACTTTTCATGTTTAACTCAATAATTTTTATATTTTTATAGAAGATATTAAAATAATCTGGGATCAATTTTCACCGCCAAAAAACAAGTAATAATACACCTTACAATGTAATGTTTTAGAAACGATGTTAGCATTGTTTAAACAAATATATAATAAAGACATTTTTTTTAATATTCAAGAAAATAAATTTGACGTTCCTTAAAATAGAACTTCGGATATGCTACTTTTTAAAATAACATAGACTAACAATGACGTTACCAAACCAAAAATTCGTCAATATAGTGTATAAATAAATTACTCCTAATGCATCAGATGAGATTTCCTTGGAAATTGGAAAATAAGGAAAATTGAAATTAGGGGCTGTGTAGCAGTGCTGTACCATTTGGGATTAGAAACATTGGAAACAACAAATTAGGTAATTACATATTGGCGTCTCTGTAAGAAATACTTAAGTAACATTGTTTCTTAAGAGTTAAAAAAAAACGTCATATATGAGTTAATTTTGTTTCTAAATGAGCATCAACATTACCAAAGCAAATATGTCCTTTTTAAAAATATTATTATTGTGTGCTTAGGGTGATATAATAAATCAACGTTTTCTACGAATATTATGGGCATATGAAAAATAAATAAGCATACAATCTTGAAGAAATATTAACATTTCAAAACTAGCATAAATATTATTTTTTATTTATTATTGTTTACTAATGGCTGTTTCCAAATGAAAGATTTGGCTAAAGGTGTTTTCAAACAAATGACTCATAATATAGTTGAGTCAGGCATCTACGAATTGGCTAATGTTTTAAGGTAAAGAGCACAAAGAGCCCAAATTATAATTTTCTTAGCAGTGCTGTTACCTATTGATTAAAAAATTTTCGCCAGTCATTTCATATCTTATATTTCACAAACATGTGTATGGGAGGTAATACATTAGTACCACATTTATCTAATTTGGGTTGAACACAAAATGATAATGACTTGGTTTTTTTCACTTCCCATAGATGAAAAGTGCAACAAATTTATTTAAAGTAAGTAATTAAGAGAAAATTATTTCTACCCTATTATAAAATATGTAATATATTGAGCTTTCAGTTTAAATATTCTTTTCATGTTAGCAATGAAATACACTTTAATTCCGAACATTAATTTTATTATAAAAAATAAATTTTTGAAGAAAATGCTTTCATGTTTGGTTCACCTTTTGTAACTAGGAACTTAGAACTATGCATGAAAATAAATCCAAATATTTGTCTGTAACTCAATTAGTATTCTATATACAGTATAATTAATGAATTCATTTAGTATATAAGTCGTCCCTGAATTTATTCTCGGCTCTTATTTTGTTATAAAGAATAATATTTTAGAGAAAAGCATCTTTTATGTATGCTTCGTCTTCTGTGACATTGGACTTTGGAAGTTGGCAGGAACTTGGAATTTTCAAATTCAACAACAGCGTATCACTCTTTATATATTTTATATGCATTAAAATCAGTGAGTGCATTTTGTGTAAAATGCACCCTTAAAGCTAATACAGGTATTTTATCGTATAAATATATATTTATATAAAAAGATTTTTACGAGAATGATTCATCATGGCTGGTTTACCTTATGCATGTCCACTGCTAACGTACTGCTACGTTTATGAGTGTGTATGTGGAACATATAAGCCCTTCTCGAAGAAAAACCTATTAAAGTATATAAATCTTGGTACATTTCCTTTACTAGTGAAAGAAAAGATATTTATCAGAAATATATATTTTATTTCTGATATCAGCTTAGTGGAACTAGTCTACACAATCATATAATTCCTAGTGATATGGACATTATAACATAATTTTAATGCTTTGGATAAAAATCAGATGATTAAAAATGACGTAAAACTTTCACTAGTAAATAATTTATAATTTCATTTTCGTAAACTTTAATGTAAGATTTTAAGAAAATTATTTGTAATTATAAATTTTTCAGCTAAAAACTGGAATGCATATATTCAAAATTTGTAACTCTTATTAACTACCAAAATAATTTTTCTTGGTAGATCTTAAAAATATTGTTTCTGAAAAAAAGCTTTAAAGTTCAAGTTCATGAATTTCAGCTCAAAATATTCAACGAATAACAATTTGAAAGAATTGCAAATTTCTTATCAGATTTTTAGAATTTGTTAATAGAACTTCAGAGTAAAATGTTTTATCATTTTGATTTTATAAAATTTTCTTATTTGTAATCTTTGTACATTGTAAGTTAGGAAATCACTTGATTATGGTGACCCCGATAACCAAAACGATAGCATGATTATTTTGAAATTAGAATTACTTGCATACAGTTACTAACAAGTGTGTCACATTTTATTTTATGGTATTTCATTATTAGCAATTCCTAATCTCAACAAAAATTGATTGCTGGGAGCGCAAAAAACTAAAAAAAGGATACACTTTTTGCCAAAAATTAATTTTTTGAATAAAATAAATATCTAGAATTGCTTTAAGATTGCATATTATGCTAAATTTACCAATAGTTTTAATACAGGGACATTCATTGAGCCAAATGTTTAAATTTCATAGTCTCACATATTTCAATGTCATGTGTTTCATAAAAATGGCCAGACAATGAGGCGCTTTTCTTTAAAAAATTATTGTAGTAAAATAAATACCTGATGTATAACTAAGCATATCATTTTATTCTAAATGCTCCAAATAACTTTAATATGGATTCATTAATTTTAAACTTATATGCAGTTCATTGAATTTCCCAAACAAGCAAATTTCTGCGTTGCATGCTTGAGTGTGAAGAAAGATAAACGCAAAATTTTTCCAAAATTTCTTTCCTCTGTAAAAATATTGTTGTTTATCATAAGAGTTCGTCATATGTTCGCGTTTGAATCAGTAAAAGTTAATTACAAAGTTTTATGCGTGTACTTTTAATATTTTTTCCTGCCGAGGGGGGGGGGATTGTATTTGACATATACGTACCAAAATATCAAAATTTGACTTTCAAAATCAAAGCAGACATGGAGACAATTAACGCATTCATATTGAAATAATACAATTTGAAACAAATAATTAAGGATTATGAAGTATTTACTATATTTCCGGCATATAAGAGAATTATTAAGGGAAATGTACAGGTCAGTTTGATCTAGTTACAACTGACTTCTCAACAGTCTTATTTTTATCAATTTCCATTAAATTTGGAATATTTTAATTTCTGTGCTAGGAGATTTGTTTTAAACTGTTTCGCACTCAACTGACATATTTTCCACTCGATTTTCAACTAGACCCCGACCTAGCATTTAAAGTAGATACCAAACTACTTAAAACGTCCACGTTTGAGGTGAGATTTGAACTCATGAACTTGAATTGATGCCCAGAACGATAACCATTAGACTGCTCTCTTTGTAAATATTAGTTACAGCATGTTAATTACAGCGGTAAATGCGTGTTTTTGAGGCTTCGACCTAATGAAACGATTCATCATCGTTTCATTAGGTTAATGCTAAGGATTTGTAGTCGAGAGCTGTTGGTTTTAAAATGAAGTAAAGTTCAATTTCTAATAAGACATCAATTGCAAAATTCGCTGTTCCTGGATGTTAGTAGAAAAAGTGAGGAATACAATTGAGATGAAAATCTTGTAGGTTGACTCCTTTTTTCGACAGTTAAAATGAAAACTTAACATTTTTGTTGAAATAAGTTAATTTCATTGCCAAAATGTCACAAACCTCCATTTGCTATCATACAGTTGAATACAGTTCTACCAATGATAAGTATTAGCAAAACACCTAATCTTATATTAGAAGTTGGATGATAGAGACTCATTGACTTCGCTGAAATAATTTTTTCTTTTTTTAAATATTCAAACGTTTTGAGAATTTTCGGAGTTTGAGTTAATTGTTCTCTCTCATTGGTCTTTCTGATGGTTAGAGTTGAATGTTTAGATTTTTTAGGCATTTTGTCTTCTTTATATTTGGTGTTGGTGTTAATGTATGTGCAACTTTGTGGACGAAGCGTCAATTGAAATTGAACAGTTGAATCTACGCATTGGGTTTTGAGAGCATTCTAATAATTTGCTTTCGATCAAGTAGGGGTTCAAGAGCATACAAAGGAATTTTAATTCCTAAAAATTCAAGTGATTCTTTGCCAAATATGAATTTTGAAAGTTTCATAAAAAGTTCATAAGCTTTGAGAAATTGATACAGCAGTTTAAAATACTGAAAATGTTCTTAGGATATTGGGACAGCTAATACATCGTCAATGAATACATAAAAAAAAGTAATCCTGGAAGTACTTCGTCAATGAATCTACGAAATGTTCGAAAAATATTTCAAAGTTTTGCACGTTTCAAATGCTTTCCAACACTCATAAAATTTAAAAAATAAATAAATTTATTGATTCTGTGATCATTTATACAGCGATAGGAATAATGGGGTATGTATACCACATTATTCTTTTCTTTTACTCTTTGCAATCTACACTTTTCTTTTTTTTTATAAAACAACAGAGAGAAAAACCTTCTGAAAGAGTGAATTCCTTACACTCTTTCAAAAGGGGCCGTGATACTAGCAAGAATTTTTTTCTCTCCAAAACTTGACCTTGAATTATTCGTGAATAAAGATAGAAAAGTAAAAGTTCTCCACTTTAAGATAATTTATATATGTGTCTACAATTTCAAATGCCCAAACTTGGCTATCTTCTACCTTCTTTGCTTGGAATTCAAATATCTGACCTCGCTGAATGGGGAAGTAATAAGGTATATTGTTAAGTAATATCTGTAGCGGGATGTACTGCCATTATTTTTTCCATAATTTCGATGATTCTCGCTACTTTGAAAAGAGTCAAAACTTAATGCTTGAGCGTACAGATCGAATTGTACAAATCTGTAAGTTTATCTGCAGCAACTGTAGAAAATTTCAAAGTTGTTTTCATTGGAGATCGTATGAGATAAAAAAAAAAAAATCATCGTTTGATTCAAGGCCGTTCCAAGACTTCGATTCCAATTTCAAAATGGGAAAACGCCATACTGTGAGATTCATAAGCTCCTATCATTACATCTTGTCATTAACATCAGATTGAATCTTATAAATCCGAATATGTGATAATTTCGCACTTCGTTTGAAAGATGCATCATAGTCGAAATAATAATATTGTATTCAATAGCAATAAATTTTTATAAACAGATAACTTAAAAGACATTTTTGATCCTTTAACTGGAAAATCATATATTCAATGTAATTCATATTTTTTATTCATTTATTTATTTATTTATTTATTTATTTTTTTTTTTGTTAAAATTGTGAGTTTGTAAGCACAAGATGAGTTTAAAAAATCGTTGATTTGTCAGAATAGCACCATAGATTTTTAATTCATTCAAAACAATTTTTATTATCTAGAAATAGTAATATATGGTGGATATAGTTAGACGACAAATTAGTTATAGTTAGGTTTATTGGTTGTGAAGATTAGTTCCAACGATTCTAAAGCATTTTGACAAGTAGTAATACATAATAGAGGGTTATGCGAATGAATGATCAGAATCCCTACAGCATTAGTTGATGTTTTTTCTATAAGAATGAAAGATTATAAAAATGTCATATTAAGTTAAAAAATCATAACTGATCATCTGCAATGTTGCTTAACGTAGAATAATAAAAATAAGAATATTAATTCACACCTTTGTATACACTGTTTTATTGTGGCTGGCATTACAAATAACATGACAAATTACGCACAAATAATAACAATTTCTTCAAGATGAATTAATAGCTGGGCGAGTTCTCATTTACATTGCTTTAACAGTGGTCAAGAAATAAGTACAAACTGTGATTCAGTGATGGAATCTTGTTCTCAAAGTTAACTACTGCATGAGAAAGGGCCTTACTTGGAAAGTGTTTGTAAATAAACGTACTCTTAAAAAGGTAAAAGTGAACCAAATTTTCATGCATTTGCCCTTATCCAGTCACAACATTCATGTTTTATGTTCATTTTTTTTTTTTTACACTAAATATTTCTCATAAATCTTTTAGTAAATAATGTCACATTAAAAAATATCTTAAATGAAATTGAGGAATCAGCATTATCCACTAACAACTGAGATGTTTGCTATATTACAAGAGTACATGTGGCAACAAAATTGCCATCGTTTCGTTATTATGAGTGAGTTGTCATAGTTCTTGAATCGCCGGATTATAAATATTTTACATTGTTTATTTAATGATATAATACAATCTTTCGTAAGATTTATTTCAGTTGTTTTGCAAATTTTTCTTAAATATAATAATATATAGTTATTATCAAACTGTTTTTATCTTATTTAGATATTCTTAAACAAAAAAATTTTCAGTTTGTGAAATTGATCAACATTTCAATTTTATTTAATTTTTAGAGGTGTAACTTCTTGTGGCTGAAACGAACATAGGAGGTATTTTGAAGCAATTATATTATCCTGAAGAAAAATCATTGTAAAACTTCAATATGGTAAGCAAATTAATTTTAACTGTTTAAATTCATTGCGTTATTAACAAAATTAATAATATGCTGCACTTGTTTTGTTATTCAAAGGGTCTCTTTGGGACTTAATCATAAATAGTTTTAGAAAACATCAAATTTCTTCTTGAAAAGAGAAAATAAAGGGATTTCATTGTAATTTATTTCTATTAGATATATTGATATCATAACCTTTGCTTGGTTTTGTTATATTAACTACGATATAATTAATAACAGTATGATTATAATATATTCTTTTTTGTGGGGCTATCCATGATCTTTCAAAGAGCTTTAACCTTTTGGCTCAGTAATTTGTAAGTACTGATTACCATCTTTGCTATGGGTATTACTAGTGGAATTTTAAATTATATATCTTTATTGGATTATTTGTTTATTTCAAAAGTAATTGTATACCGTGAATAATCAAATTACCATTTGAACTTTTTGTACATTTATAAATCCATATAAGTTATATTTAAATTTCATATCTAAGTTTTAAGTTAATTTCAAATTTTCTTTATTTTTCAATTTAAATGTATGGCCCAATTTTTAGGAGTTTCTTATAAAAAAGACAGAATGAGTTAATTACAAAGGATTTTTTCTTGTAACAGATTTCAGGCATAAATTTAAAAATGATCCCTGAATATCAATTTCATTTGCTTTTTTAAATTACAGAAATTGATCATGAAATATTACAAATCTTAGTCCTTATATTTTATTCTCTTCACCGCAAGTTTTACTATTAACCATGGTACTTCAAATAATTATTTTTCCAAACATGTTCATAAAAAATCTTTTCTTGCCATTGATTTCTTTTTTCTGATATCCAGGCTCAATTCCCCAGAACTTGATTCAGCTTTGTTCAAAACTTGCTCTGGTGACCAATTTAAAATTTCAATTTGCATGCAAAATAAGTGTAACATGACATTATTCCAATATTTGTCTGTAATTGAAATAAACTATTCTATTTCTCCAATATATTTCATTATGCTGCAAATATTTTGGCAAATGCTGACACAATCAACTCATTTATGAAAAAAATTGAATATCAAAATTGGCGTGATGACTAATCTGTAGTTACCCATAATGAAAATAATTATTGATGGGTGAAATATAGTTTTCAACTATACAGAGTTTATAAATAATCTGACATAAAATATATTAAATTAAATAGAATGAACATTTTTTATATGACTATTTGATGATGAACTTAATATCTCACAACAAATTAAATTCTTAAAATATTGAATTTTAGATTTAATGTATTTCTGAATTAATCACATAGAATTCTTTCTTCTTCAGCCTTCAAATATTATGCTTTGAAATAATGTAAGTAGGAAAAAATTAATTTGTAAACATTAATTTTTTCTTATTTTCTTTTGTGAGATTTATCACAAATATTGCTTAAAGAAATATGAGCTATAATATTTCTTGTTTGTAATATTTGGGGGAAAAATACACTTGTAGTTAATATCTAAACAATTTTTAAAAATATAGTGTTTATTGGCCTCTTAATTTAAGTAAAGAATTGCACAATAATTTGAATAATTGCAATTGTACATGAATATGTCTTATTAAAAATTACATGGTTTGAGGCTTTTCAATTCAAAATAGTTTGCTGTTCTAAATTCAAAAAGTAAGAAAATAATAAGTAAAAATTAAATTCAAATGGGTTTACAAAATTACAATTATACCATTAAATGAAAAGTATAGCTTTCAATAATGGTATAAAATTAATTTTATTTTATTTATACCTTTCTATATAATAATTTAGCTATTGATTTGTTTGATTATGATGTAGTATATTTTGATCTGGAAATGACTGCTGTATTGGTATATTAGTGTTAGAAGTTTATATTGGTTTTGTGATATCTGTAAATCCTGATATAAAAGTCGTTTACTCAATTTCACATACATAAATTTACTGAGCATAATAATGTTGACTTGGAAAATAATGATTTAAATATTGGAACATCTGAATGTGCTTCCAATTTTCTAATTATTTGATTTAATTCTAAAAATTTTAAGGGAAATTTAATTTCAAAATGTCAGGCTGATTAATTTCTAATGTATTAATTTATTATAAGATTAAATAAACAAGCTACTGTAGATAAAAAAAGTATTTGTCCTTAAAATTTTTTATTATTATATGTTGATAAAGAATACTTCTCTGTATCTTGCCCAGAATTGGGCTTTACCAGTTTGGTGAAAACAGCAGAGTTAGAATCTCTAATTTAGAAGCTGTACCAAGCTGAAAACCACCATAGGTATCATTTCCTTGGAGGATATTGTGATTATGACCTATTTATCTTGTTTCAATGCTTTCAATTAACACAATGAAAATCTGTTTAGGCCGGGATTTGAATTTGCTATTTTCTGATAAAGAGAACAACCCTCTAACCAGCCATGTCACTGCAGCCTTATTATTATACTTATCAAACTAATGTATCATTCTTATAAATTTGACTAATGATAAATATATTAGCGATATATTGATGATAAATATATTAGTTATGAGTTTGGTAGAAAAAAAATTTAGAGCATTTAGCTTTGCAAATAATTTTAAAAGCTTCATAAATAGCAAAATGAAAACAAAAATTAAGCATATTTTTGATAATGAAAAAGTAGTCATTGAATATAATATATTATCAAACATTTTTAAATGAAATGATGGTATTAATATGTAAAAAATAATCTAAAACTAGAAAAAATAAATTGAAAAAATGGGAGCCAGCAATAAAAACTTGTGTCCCAGCTCATCTGGTAGACAAAGGGAAATGTATTTTGAATTAATTAAGATTTCATGGAATAAACAATAAACTATTCCTAACTCCTTGATCCTATCTATGATAAAGTATTTTCTTCATTTAATAAAAGACTTGACATTTTATTTTAAATTGCTTATAAGACTTTTCAATGTAAGAGTGTTGTTGTGTCCAATCCTTCAGGATATAGCAGTAGCTAAATCAGATCCATGAGACCATTAACCTTAGCAAATTCCAGCACCCAAAGTGGACTCGCATGGACATATTCCGATCTTCCAAAGCTAGACCCAAACAATCAAAGATATGTTCAGGGGAAGCCGGCAATTGGTGACACTTGGAACAAATCTGGAAAACCTTTTGGCCAGATTTGTTGGTCATGCATTTCAAATGCCCACTGAGTAATCTGGACACAGTCATTTGATCAATTCTGCCTCTGTCAAATTCCAAAACCTCCCACCCGGGCTTTTCTTATTAATCCTGGGAGGGGCCATCCAGACTTGCTTGACTGTAAAAGTTATTTTCACAATGCTTCTTTATTCTACTTTTCATATTCTCAGAATTAAATTTTTCCTAGAAGGAAATTAAATTTTAGTTTAGAAGTAAGATAATCTCATGCGTATTTAAATTTGAATTGTAAAAATAATCAAGTTAAATTATAAAAGCAATTATAAAATCAAATAAATAGCTGTTCTTTCCTTCTTTAACTATGATCGTGCTATGAACAAAAACATCTCAGAAATTGTTGATTTTATAACTCAATATTTCTTTTTCATATCCTTCATTTACTTCATGTAAGATATTATAAAATAATATATAAATAGAATAATTTAACGTATCAAAGTGTGCATGAGATAGAATTTTTTTTTAATTTTATTTCTGAAGATTTGTATGAAATAATCCTAGTTTATTTGAACTATTTTATTCTTTTATATGTGGGCACAAAAGTCGTGATGCTTTTTGCAAACAAAATTGTTTTTCTGAAGTCTGAGTAATAAATGGGTCACATTTATTGCTTAGATTTTTGCTCATCTAAAATGAGCTGAAAGTCATATGGTTAGTACATTTAATTCAACAAGTCATGTGTTCAAATTTCACCTCAGATTTGGATGTTTGTAGTGATTTGGAATCCATTTAAAACCATAGGTGTTGGTCTAATCAACCTTCATGTGGAAAAAAAATCAAGCTAAACCAAAATTCAACTCTATTAAAAATTTTTAGTTTGTTCTTTGTTGAATATAAGCAGATTAATTGAAATATTCATCTATTTTTGATTGGGAAAAAAACTATTACAGTGGATAAATCTACTCTTTTGTAGTTTAGATTTGTTAATAAAAATTTTAAGGCCATTTATTCAATTGATGCTCTTCCAATAAATCAAAAATTACATTGAAAATGCAAGCTAGAACCATATATTTTCATTTTTTTCGATGCATTTCATTAAAATTTACTGTGTTGCAAATATTGCATTTTTTACACTTTATAATTATTCTGTATTAACATAAATCATTTTATTCAATCATCATTTTATCATGTAATACAAAGTAAAAATCATTGAATTTGTCACAGTTTTGAGAAAAGTCTTGGTGAGCCTATAACTATGAAGACCATTATAAGTTGATAACTGCAATATTTTGCATGAAAACACCTGAAAAAATTTTTTTATCAATTCCAAGAAAGTTTTCAGTGTTTTTTATTTGCTTGTTTAAAATACATGAAGAATATCAGGGACAAATATTATGTTAGGCTTAAGTATACTTCCCTATTTTTATCAAAAAATAATTATTTTAATTAAGTATTCTATCTCACGTATTCTTCATTATTGTTATGAAAAACAACAACTCTTATTCTTAATAAATAAATGTTTCAATGCGACTTGTTAATTTTAAACCGGAATCTTAGTGCTGATTAATGTTTTCCTAAACATTTCTACTGCTTAAAAATTGACAAAGGAATTTTTCTATAAATATTCAAAAAAAGTTCTTATTTTGTCCTTGGATTACATATTACCATTCTTCATTGGCTATAAGTAAGGAAGTGAAACATAGAAATTGTAATATAGCCATAATTTAACAATTCCTGGTAAAAAAAAAAAAAAAATGTAAATCAATTAATGAAATAAAAATTTGTTAAAAAAAAAAAAAACATAAAAGTATCAAGCAATGATATATTTCATTATTTTAAATACTTTGTATTAGATATAAAATTGATTATGTATTAAGTAAAAAGAATTGATGCAAATTTCTAAATATTAAAATTGTATGATAGATAACCAGTGTCAGTTAAAATAATTTATACTTAAACAATTGTTTTAACCATCAAAATTTTTAAGCTTGTTATTATTTTATTTATCAATTCTTAATGTCTTTGTGAATGTGGTTTAAAAACATTAATATTTGAAATTTCAACTTTTTTTATTCAAGGAATTTCTTTAAAATTTCTAAAGTTTTATCTTTTAATTCAGGTTCTGTTGGCGGCTAGTGTAACAACCAAATCAGGAAAAGGTAAAATTTACTTTTTAAATTTCCTTTATTTTTTTTTATTTTTTTATCTAATAAACTTTTTATGAGTATCATAACAATATAGATAAGTTTGACTGTACCACGTGCATAATGTTTGTTATCGTAAAATAATTTTATTGATTAAAAATATCTTATTTTGCTTCATGTATAAATATATTATTAAATAAGTTCAAAAATTATATTTGAAATTGTAGGGAATTTGTTTTTATTAAATAC
This sequence comes from Latrodectus geometricus, assembly GCA_026290005.1. Lineage (NCBI taxonomy): Eukaryota > Metazoa > Arthropoda > Arachnida > Araneae > Theridiidae > Latrodectus > Latrodectus geometricus. Next base: position 32,928 of record JAPDSC010028675.1, read on the forward strand.
GGGATGGTAATAATTAATGCTAGGATTTTTTTCACTTATTAAGTTAGGACTATTGATTATAATATAATATATTTCATGGGAATGTTCTTGAAACAATTTAATATTTTAGTCTTTTTTGTAATAATTAATATTTTAAGTAATCTTTTAAAATATTTTATGCTTAACTCCATTTTCTTGTAATTTGTTACATTTTTTTAATATTTATCAAGGTACTTAATTTAAAATTGAAACAAAATTCTCTTTAAGAAATTAATTATGCTGGTGGAATCGTAGAAATATGAAGTAGAAAGCACTAGAACTTTTCTGAAGCTAATAATGCACTATTGATTAGATTTCCTTTTAGTAATAAAGTATAAAATGTACCAGAAGTTAATCATGTTTTACATGAAATTTATTTTCTTATATGAAGATAATAGATTTAAAAAATTATGTTATTTGTGCTATAGTATCAGAGTTGCTATTTAAATTTCTGATCTAATGAAAAATCAAATATTTATGATTATAATTGAATAAATTTTCAGAACACTTTTCCTTTTCTGATGTACCTCCAAAATATGTATTTTATTTACCTTTTCAGGCATTGAAAATTGGTAACTAAACTATTTTTAATATTGGGGCATAAAATGTGTGTGCCAAGTCAGCTGTACTGTGGATGATCCCTCAATTTGATATTTTTTTACTGGTCAAAAATACCTGTAAATGGATATAGGTTGAGCTTATTTAGGTTGGGTTTACTGATAAAAACTGAAAAAGAGATGGATGATTCAATTCTGGTTTTTATTAAATTTTTCGTATGATATCTGGCAAATAAATGACCATATCATTCAAATTTTACCATAATATATGCTCTAATATGTCTGTTGCCATATGACCAGTAAATACCAAAGTAATAGATAACCATTCTCATCAATGTCCTTCTTCCACAATGTTTGTATTTTGCTCATTTTATATTACCCATACAGTTAATTTATACTTGGATTTTGGCCAATGTAAATTCATAATTTGTTATCTGTGTAGATATTACACACAACATTTGAAGCACAATGAATGTTTTTCGCTTAACATTTCCTTGCATCAGTTGACATCACCTTCTTTTGAGCACTTGTCAAATTATGCAGGTTCCAATCTGAATTCATATTTTTTTTCTACCAAATGCTCCCATAATTTATTGATGTTCATAATATATATGCTAAAAAATGATTCAGTTTCACAGATATATATTGATCTTGCTTTATCAGTTCATGCACAGTATTGATAGTTTCTTTTCTGACATAAGAATTAATTTTGGACAACCTTCACGGAATTCATTTTGCAGTGAATGTCAACTATAATTGAATTTGTTTTATTAGTTTCTTAGATAACTGTTGAATGGGACTTCATCTCTGTATAAAGAATTAAGTTAATTGAAACATTTTTGTCTTAATAATACACTTAGAAAATTATTAAAAATAAAGACATATAAATGTTCCCCAGTCAATTCTATTTTCTTTTTGATATGAATTTTTCAATTTACTATAAAAACATATTGTGCTAAAATGGCAATGAAATTATGGTTTAAAATATTAAACTATCTATCCAAGGCTAGAGCTATAAATAGGTGCCTAGGTATTAACTAAAATAAAGTTTTTGTATTTATTTGTATAAGTGGTCAGTTAAGAATTTGACTTTATTACATTTGATATTTTTGAGCACACAAATTAATTTTAAAATAAAATTTTAACTTTATGAAGTTATATATAAAAAAAAAAAAGATATTCAATTCATCTGTCAGTACTGTGTATATCATAAATCAAATTTTGTTTTTGAATTAAACTGAAGGTTAATAATTGTGCTAACCTTTGCAGCAATTGTGTCTCGTCAGTTTGTGGAAATGACAAGAGCACGCATTGAGGGTCTTTTGGCTGCTTTTCCTAAATTATTAAGTGGTGGTCGACAACACACATTTGTTGAAACAGAAAGTGTACGTTATGTTTATCAACCAATGGAAAAGCTGTATACTCTATTGATTACTACTAAAGCTAGCAACATTCTAGAAGATCTTGAAACTTTGCGTCTCTTCACAAGAGTGGTATGTTATTACTTTACATTATTCCATTCATACACATAATTGAATTTTGATTTAACTGGAGTTTCTGATAATACAGAGCAATAAATTGTATATTTATATATTGCATATTGTAAAAAAAAATTTCAACTAAAGAGTAGACACTTACCATCTAAGGAAGTTTTTAGATTTAAACAATAATGATAGATTTAATTACAATTGCAAGAAAAATTAACTCTAGTATGCCTTTTTCTTATTTTTATATCGGTTTATTAGTACTAAGTAATTTGCTTACATGATTGTTAATTGAATTTTTAAATGAACTTAACAGAAAGAAACAGCCATTATCAAAATCTTTGATTTATCGAACTATTCTCATTTCTAGTTATATAAATTAATTAATATCTCACTTCTAGTTATATAAATTAATTAATATCTCACTTCATTTTATTTTTGTTGATCATTTACATAAAAAATTATAAAAAAAATGATAATGTAATTTATACTCTGATATTAATATTTTGATTCTAATGTATTATCTATAGTATACTGTCTTTTATTCTTGATTACATTGTAGCATTCTCTCTGTACTTTCTTTATTTGATAATAAAAAACTAAAATTGAAATTTCTCAACTTTACCTTTTTAAAACAACTCTAATTTAGACTTTTTTTTAATGAGTGTAATTCTTGAAATAATTATTTATTGTGTAGAATGTTAAAAAGAGTTAAAATTCATCTATTTTGTAATTAATCTCTTTTGATTTGTTCTTCTAACTGGGAAAATATTTTAATTTAGGCAATTTTTTTTTATTTAAGATTCATTTTTAAACTAATAAAATAACCTCAATATTTAAATGAAATTTATTACTGCTGATAAATGTATTTACTTTTAAGTATTGGATTTATTATAAACAAATGAGAATAGAAAAAACTGAATGTCAATTTTATATTGTAAAATTGTTTATCATTTTAAACATTATAATTTTTGTATGAAATTAATGCAAACAAAAAATTAAAGAATTAAATTTTTAAATAGTCTTACTTCCTATAAAGAATGATTGAATAAGTTTCAGAATTATTCAAGAAAAGCTACTAGTGTAATTAATTTGCAAATTATAGAAAATTTGTATTGGAAATCAAAATAATGAGATACATATTTTTAAGATTGATGAGATGAATTTTACACCCAAAATATATTAAATAATTAAGAAGAAAACTCTTGCAAAAAAATTTAAAATGCTTATTACATTGGTTTATGTATTCTTATCGAAAAAGTTTCTTTTACAACTCAAGGGTAATTTATTATTTATAAATATAACTCACCATAAAGAATTATTGGGATGTCAGTAGCTTAGGTATCAGTTGACAAAACAATTAAAAGTAATATGTGAACAAGAAAGCTTTTTGTTAAATGATTCAATATCTCAATTGAAAATAGTTAGCAATTAATGTTATATTTTATGCCTTGATTGTGTGTCATACTATTTATCTAATATCAGAATTATATTTTGCATTCTGGGTTCAGAGATTAATGACAATAAAAATGTGAATAATCTAGAAATAAGAGTTATAATGCAATCCTGGAAAATTTTGGAAAAGAAAGTATAAAATGTTATGTTTAATGGGAAATAAGTTATTTAATTGAAATTAATTTTTAACAGTTAAAAGTAAAATTGATTATGCTATGGACTTGACTGTTATAGCTTCAAAATTAATTACTTATGCAAAATAATTGGTAAAAGACTAAATAATTGTATGAATTTGGCCCCATTTATAATTTTTGCGCCAAGCACTGCATAGTATCTCGCCAACCAAAATTAAGTCATTACATGTGATACCTGGTTATCAATGATCACATTTAAAATTCAACATTGCAATTTTGAATTTCAAATATCAAAATTTTGAATATTTCATTGTAATTACTACAGAAGTATTAAAATGCTAATTGCTGGAAACTAATTTCACAAAGATTACATAATTAAAGACAAATAGAAACTAAATATCACAGTCATCAAGCTACAACCTAGTAATAAAACTAAATGTGTAATGTAATGCATCGTAATAATGAATTTTTATGTAATATTGTTGTGTAAATGAAATGCATTTGTATGACAACTTAAATTTTAATTAATTGGGCAGTGGCAACCACCTTTAAAAAACAACAGTGTAGTGCATTCTTGGATTACATTAAATTGGGCAATAAAGCTAAATCTGTAAATAAAATCCATTTTTATGAAAACTTGAATTCAATCAACTTGGCAGTAGCACGTACCTTGAAAAAAAAAAAGAAAAGAAAAGAAAAAGAAATTCAGGGTGGTGCAATCTAGCCTCTATTTAAACCAAGCAATAAAAATATTAAGTAATTATACATTCCTTCAAAAAACCAGAGTTTCTAATTAATCCAACATTGCTGTTCTGAAAAAATATATATATGTGAAATGTGTATAAACAATATTTAATATGTAGCATAAAATTGTAATATTAATTAAAAATATAAAATAACTTACATTGCTGCTTGCAAAAAAAATTGTAGGCACTGGTCGAACAACCATTCATTCATGATATTCTCAGACTGATTACGTGGCAATATATACTCCATAAGGAAAAATAATAAATCAAAATACTGTAAATGGTATGAAAATAAATTTGATAAATTTTAAAATAAATTTTTATTTAAGAAACTTTAAATAAAAAATTCACTGCAAACTTAATCTTCAGAAACTTAACTTTCCAAAAACTTTCAAAACAAACATTAAATCAGCTACTTCAAAAGTTTTGATTGTAATCATATAAAAACAAATTACTTATCAAATGCTTCAAGTGTTACTAGCATATAAAATAAATTTTGCGTACTTACACAATCACGTTACGTCATAAACCTTGCGCCACAAAACCCAACCAACCACGTTACGTCATAAAATGAAAGCTGCATCATACAAATGCATTCCAACCCTGTAAGCCAGCTTGGTGCAGTGTATCATCACCTGTACTGGCACCTAGTCTTAGGCCAAATAATTTAAGAATGTGATAACAAATGGAGGTAATAAATTCTGTGACTCAAGTGTTACTAGATGCAATGATAAATACACTGAAATATGTTTACTGAGAATAATGAAGAATCTGTTCATTCAATATCCTGTTAAACACATTATACTTATGAAATGTTTTTTTGAATACCTGTTGAAATGTAGCTAAACTGGCAGCCAAATAGTTAGTGCTCTGATATTTGGTTAAACAATTCATTAGTTCAAATCCCTTCTTGGGTATGGATGTGTTTGTAGTAGTTCAGAATTCACATTTAACTGTAGTTCCTGATCTAATTAGCTCTTGTGTGCTAAAAATGTCGATTGAGCAATAAACCAACCAACCTGGTTAAATATGTTTTAGTTTAAATTTTCTAATGTTACCTATTTAAGATTTTTTGGGATACAAAGTGTTAAACTGTAATAATTTATATAGAATATACCTTTTCCCAGAAGCTTCTATTGATATTAGAAAAAAAGAAAATGTAATATGTACCAGTAAGATGCATGTAAATAACAGAATGTTAAGCCAATATATTCTATATTCATTGAAACTTTAAGTAGTTGAATTTTATATTCAATGATTTAGTTTTGAAAAGAAAATTATAGATTAGTTCCTAAAGGATTTTTTTAAAGCACATTTCATGAATAATTTATGGGCATCAAAGAAATGCAAAGAGTTTAAGGAAAATGAGAAATTGCATTATTTCAATATTTTTAATTCATTGTGAAAGCATAAAACTTATAAACTCATAAAAATTTTTGCCACATTCTTTAAATAACAATGCTTTTAAATTTGGTTTGATAAACAGTATGTGATTAAGGCTAAATCCTTTGAGTAGGTGCAAGGTGCTAAATGCACCAAATCTGAATAACTACACAAAAATAAATTCTTGTAATTTAGCTATGTAACTTGATGTGTGTATGCTCAAAATTTGCTTGGAGTCTTAGTAACCCTTGAAGCTATTGCTATGTGTTTTGTATTTTTCATTTATAATTAAAATGCAAGCATTTGAAGTCAATTTTTTTTTTAACTGAAATTTAAAGTTTGAATTTTAAAATTTTTTGTGTAGCCAGTGAAAGGCTTAGATAATGATAAATTGAGCTTTCATTTTTTTTTAAATTTTTTATGCAAGTGACGATTGGGTTAGAATTTTTACTTTATGTGTTATATGATTAAAACTGCTCTTGTATTAATTTATGTAATTTTTTAAATAAACTGTAAAAATATTTAGATTTATTGGGAATTATAATACTTCTTAGTTAAAATCTTTAGTTTTCATAAAAGATATGCTATTGATTTAGCTTTATTGCATGGTTGTCTTCCAGGTTACTTTAAGTTTATACTAATGTATTTTTGAGGGGAGTTTTCATTAAAAAGTACGTTTTCAAGCAGAAAACTGTCAATAAGTTTTTTGCTGCTACTAATTTTGTCATATGCAAATATTTTGCTTTGCTGTGTTCATTTATATTTTGTGAAACAACTTTCGTATTAAAAATAAGGAGACTTGCTTTATTATATTTAGAATGTTGTGAGATCTCTAAAAATATCTCTAACATTAAGTACAAGTTTTTTTTTTTATTATTTATATCTAATGGCGGGCACTTTTAAGCAAGTAAGTACATTAGACCATTCACCACAACAAAGCCGGAAACTGCTACTCATTTTATTGTTACCCGGTGGGCACCTGTGAACCAAGTGACGGAGGTACAAGTAACATTAAGTACAAGTTGTCTGAAATAAAATTATCATGAAACCAGATTAGAACCATAATTTACTTCTTTCTAGTTTTAATGCAAAATATCAGCTACAGAATGTTACTAAATCATGTATATTACTTTAGGTCTACTATTGTATCATGTGACACTAAAGATTCAGTACCGAAAGTTCAAAGACAATGACATTCAAGAAATGGAGCCTCTAGTGGGCTTCTGATGTTGACAAGGGCTACCTATGTAACTACTCAAGAATTATGCTTATTAGTTGTGTGGTGCATTGTATAAATTTGACTTAAATTCATCATTGAGTGATGTATGACTGTTTCAAGCACACAAAGACAGATGTGTTCAAGTCTGCACTAATATGCTTGAATATTAAGTCAAGGGCAAAATTTGTCACTTGCGATCTAAAGTTGATTTAGTTCAATAACAAGCCCAAAAAAGGATTAGTCTATGCTGATTGAGCTTGTTAGTAGGGTCACAAAGTGCAATTTGACTTACAAAAATATCCTACTTTATGTCTAGTTAGATTGGCATTGTATTATCCACAAAGAATATCTAGAAAAAGGTAAAAGGATCAACTGTAAGGTGTACAACAAGATACTAGTCTGTTGATGCTGCTATCAAATCCAAATGGCAAACTGAGTTCAGTCGCAATAAGGTACTGTTCCAGCAGGATAATGCATGAAAATATATGTGTCTGCATTCACAGGCTGAACTCTGTATGATTTAAAAAAGGGATTTTTTTCACATGCTCTATGTAGCATCTACATCTTTCCTTCAGGCTTCTACTTTTTTACTCACCTGTAGTTACATTTTGCTGGCGCTATCTTCCATTCTGCACAAGATACTTCAATGAGTTTAATCTGATTTTTATTTATGATTTTTCAAATTACTGGGCCAAAGATTTTGAAAAACTACCAAAACATTGGTTGAAATCATAGATTTTAGTTGTGATTAGTATCACCACTAATGATATTCTGCATTCTTGTTAACTTTATTATGAATCTTTTTGGTTGAAAACTTTTGTTACAACCCAATATTTATATTATTGATTTTCGAATTATTGTACAGTTTTTAATACCTACATGGTTTTGTTATATATATCATATTTTTAAATTGCTTATATTTTAATTAATTGAAAGAAAATAATGTATATTTTATTGATTGATTATGTCTATTTTATTGAGAGAAATAGTATTGATTTTTATAATTATTTTATCTATCTTCTATAATATGCAATCCTTGTAAAACTTGCAAAATTAGTTTTGAGTTATTAGAGTTTAATTAGTTGAGTTATTATGTAATGTTTTTATAAGTGCAATGAAATTTTGAAAACCAATGGAGCGCCAATGGGATATTGTACAAATTGGCATAATTTAGATTGGCAAGATAACTGCAGCTCTTGGCCTGAAAATTGCAGACTGTGCTAAATTCGTACCAGTGTGTAGGATTTTACTGTGATTTAAAATTTTCTTACACATGTAAATGCAAGAATAGTGTTTTTCTCAAGCAATGAATTTTATTTAATGAAATGAAAAGGATACAACTTTTTCTCCCTCTAGCATTTTTTATAATGTAATTGTAATTAATAAATTTGTTAATATTAACATCAGCCTATGATATTAATTAACAGTTTGATTATGTATCTTTGAGATTCACTGCTTGAAAAAGTAATTTTACTTTACATTGTCAGTGATGTGAATCTCATTTTTTATATTCATTGAATATTATTAACATGAAGGAAAAAAGTTATTGAATAATTTATAATACATGTATTACATTTGGGAAAGCTTATGCTGTATAATTTTTAAGTATAAATTATAAAATTTATTCTAAAGTTTGTAGATTTTGCCTTTAATATATTTTTCATAATGTATTTTTAAAATTTTAGATTCCTGAATATTGCAAATTTATGGATGAACAAGACGTGGTGAATAATTCTTTCAATTTAATATTTGCTTTTGATGAAATCGTTGCTCTCGGTTATAGAGAAAATGTGAACTTGGCTCAAATACGAACATTTGTAGAAATGGAATCACATGAAGAGAAGGTTTATCAAGCTGTTCGCCAGGTACTTTTTCTATCTATATATATACAATCGTCTTCTTTCCATGAATGGTAAAATGCTTTGTATTATCTTGAAATATATTTGCATCTGCTGTAATTGCTTTTTAGATTGAATAAATAATCAAATGAAGTCCATAAATTGCATAGCTCAAAATAAAAAAAAAACTTTTTGATATTTTAATATACATCTTATCATATTCACTTGTTAACATTGATTTAGTTACTGCATTGCAAGTAAATTAAAACATGCCACATTTAGGCATTCTTGAATGTTTTTCCATAATAAAAACTATAATCATATTGCAAGGGAAAAAATCTAAAAAACTATTGAGCATCTACCCAATATATGTACAAAGCAGTAAAATGAATCAATCTGTCATTTTTCAGCAATAGCTGGATTCGAACATGGAAAACATAAGTGTAAGATGCTTTTATTTAAATATTATGAAATTGTTTTCTTTAATTTGAAACAAATAGTATTTTTAACTTGCTTATTCAAAAAGATATGATTTACAAAAGTGCACTTGCTTGTTTTCAAATGTGACTATCTAGTTATAGTTAATGTATTTGTTATATATAGTTGCATATAGTTAATGTTTGTGTGTGTGTTTACATATACATACACACTTTATTTTCATGCATATATACATAGTGGTTATTTGCAAGATATTTTTTTCGAGTAAAAGAAAAAAAGGCTTGCATAATCTATAGTAAATTTGTAGCTGAATTGTCCAAAATATGTGCTACTAATAATGTAGGTGTCACATAAAATAAAAATATATGTATGACTAAAATATATAATTCATTGCTCTGGAAAAAAAAAAAAAAAAAAAAAAAAAAACATTATGAAAAAGATCTGCTTAGAACCATCTCCCTTCTGGAAATGTGATAAACTGAGATGAAAGCACAAGATTGACCAAGAGCAGTAATTCTGAGAAGATTCTAGTAATACTTACCGATTTTTAGTGTCTAATAAGTTTTAAAACAAGAGTTTTAATAACTTTAATAATTAATTTGTTTTATTAATAATTAAATAAAAGAAATAGATTATATTTGAACCATGCATTGGATACATTTTGCTTTTGTACCACACATGCTTTATTTTTCACTTTTAGCATGTTTACATTAATGTTTGTTATTATTTTTTTATTTGCCTTCCCTGTGGTTTTTAATTTAAAATCTTCTGTAAAACTTAAATGTTTTCGCTTCTATAAGATGATATATAAATTTGAATATTTTCAGAGTGAAATGCCTCACGTTAAAAAGAAATATTGTTAGCGAATTGCAACTGTAATATCTGTACAATGAACTTAATTCATTCTTGAAAATGATTGTACAAAGCCGATTATAGCTGAAATAAATCAGCCATGTCATGATACCACCTGTTATTTATTCTGTGGGACATAAACAGCATTTCTTTCAAAACTTCCTGAATCTGAATTCTGATGGAGAATTTTTTTTATAAGATTATCTGCGGTGGCGTATAATATGCACAACAAAATTAGAAACTTATATATATACACACACATACAGGTATACTATATGATGTACTTATATATACTCTTTTATAAGAAAATCAAAGCCCTCTGAAGGAAGCATTTTTTTTTTTTTTTTATGAAATTGAATATGTGTATAGCTGCACATATTATAAATGATTTAAGAATCAAGCATACACAGATAATAAAATTAAAAATTTAAGCTCATTGTACTTGTCCACAGCTCACAAAATATCCATTCAGTGTTCAAATAAGAAATTAACTGCCTTTAAAAATGCATGCTTGAATTCTTCAGGGCAAGTGGTGGTAGAGGTTCCTAGTGTCATCCTTCAATATATTCTATCAGACATTTATTAATTGTTTCTCCAGATCTGCAATATTTTGTTGCGCCTGAGTCTGGCTGCCTACTGTGTCCCAGACATATTCAATTAATGATAGGTCTGGTCACCTTGCTGACCAAGGAAAAGAATCAATAGCTTGGGGACAGTCCAGAGATATGTGAGCAATATTTGGCCTGGCATTATCTTATTAGACACTAGGCCCAAAATGACGTGCCATGAAGGGTAATGCAAACAGTCACAGGATAGTATCAACATATTGTTGAGCTGTTAAAGAAGTATGTATGATGACTAAAGATGGCTTGCTGTCATAAGAAAGTGATCCACATCATCACATTAGGAATTATTGCTGTATACCTTTGTAAGACAATGGCTGATTGAGACCCTGGTCCTGTCCTCTCCAGACACAAACACTGTGTCAAGAGTGAAGTGGGATTCATCACTAAACACTATATGATGAGCCATGATGCGACACTACTCCAGACAACTCTGCTGATATTGTGGGGTCAAACGCAAACATCTTAAAAACCTCTGTGAGCATAACCCTACCTCAAACAAGTGCTATAAGATAGTAGATGGTACCACAAAAGGTTTATAGGCAAGGCTGTAGTGCATTGAATAGTCAATGATACTGTTGGGGCAGTTCAGACCTGGCGAACAATCATGCTATCTTGTCTTGCATTTGTGCTCCTTGTTCTTCCAGGTCCTTCATTTCGTTACAAATTTTTTTGAGGCCAACATCTTTGACAAAACATTGTCTGTGTGCTGCAGGTGGCATCTTATTGATCAGAATGACTACCTATAGTTTCACTCAATCCTACAGTTTAAAATCATTTAGTAGCTTGTAAGATCTTCAATATCACCATGATGGCATTTTTGATTGCTTCTTCAGGGAATCACAATAGCAGCAACAAAAACGGTGGATATTCTGCTTTTGTTACTGCCTTTATGATTTGTGAATTTTGTACTAGAAATGCAGACTATGATTGCAATTCCTGTACATCTACTTTGAAAATGATCATTTGCATGTTTGATCAAGATTTTTACCAAATTTCATCATGATCACTAAAGTATTTTTTAAAGCTTTGATTTTTATGCAAAATATTATATATATATATGAAATACATTAATTATGATTAAGTCATGAATATAAACATTAATGTTTTTCATCAAAATTATCATTTTTTATGCCAGGATAATTTTTAATGTTTTTGAAATTCTGTATGCTAAAAGTATTTGCGAAATGGATTTTATTCTTATCTTACCATAACAAATTTTTAAATAACTTTTTCTGAAATTAAGCTTTTTATAAGGTCATCTAAATGTGACAGTTGTTTTTATTTTTATTTATTTATTTATGTCTACATATAAATAGAAATTTTTTTTAAAAAAAAAAATTTAAAAATTGGTTCTTTTGCTAAAAAATAACCTATTTTTCTTAACTTTTTACATGATAAATAACATTTCCGATCATTTGCTTCACTTTATCATTTTTATATTTTCAATTATTAGATCTTTATTGCATTATGTTTTCTCTATTGGGTTTTATAAACACAGGTATGTGTATATATTTCTTTGTTATTTTCTTTTAATTTTTGTATCATAGATTAATGGAATATATATATATATATATTTCCCCAAATAATTTTTATGTTCTGAATTTTTGAAAAATGATTGCACAGTATTTTCATTCAGTTGACATTTATTTGCTTTGTGCATTACTTAAAATTTGGATTATTTTTATTAACATATTCATAATATTTTATTGGAATCAGGTATTTAATTATAACTTGTTTTAACAAAATATTTTAAAAAGCTACATTAGTGAGGATTATATTTTTACATTTGTTATCAATTACTTCATTGCATAATTTTTATACTTTCATTAGCTTACCAATATCTTAAAACCTTTTTTTTTTTCCTATTAAATGATTTGAATATAACAATGGAATGCTGTTTATTTGATTCAGATTCACAAATTTGTTTTAGATCATTATGATTAGTTAGATATTATTTCATCATTTCTGGAGTATTTTAACATAATATGCAGAAAGTGTGTTTAGTGTAATATATGTACTTAATATATATGAATTTGTTTAGTGTAATATATGTACTTAATATATAAGAATATATATACTTAAGTTTATTCTTTTGGTTTAAATAGACTCAAGAAAAAGAAGCCAAATTGAAAATGAAAGAAAAGGCTCGTGAATTGCAGCGAGCTAAGCAAGAAGCCATAAAGAAAGGTCGCAGTTCAGCATATTCATCTAGTAGTATGAATTACCCTCTTTCACCGATTGTTGGAGATACTGTTGCACCAGAGGTGCATCCTAAGCAATCTTCATATACAGCTCAAAGGTTCTTATTCTTTTCATTTTCTTTCATTCCTCTTAGATTGAATTATTAGTTAATCATCACATTTCTAAAATTTATTTTCAAAAAAATTCCATTTAATTTGAAATTTCTTTAAAAAAAATCTTCTGTTCTAAATTTTTATATAAAATTGATTATGCAATCTCTTCTAATCTACACTTGAGCTGACAGCTGAATTGTTAACATTCTTGTCTTCAGCTCAATAGTTCATAGACTTAATTTCCGTCTCAGGTGTTAATGCTGTACTAGTTTGGAATTCACTTATTTGTATGTTCTTGTTGAATTAGCCTTCATTTGAAAGAAGTGATGTGGAGATAGTTATAAATAAGAAATTACTTTGTCTGAAAAAGATTGTTGGTAAAGAAATTGAAAAAGGTTTTAGAAAATCACAAAAACACAAGCTTTTGTATCTCATGATAATCATTGAAAAGTACTGATGTTGCATGTATGTTACTTATAAAACGATTTATTTAAACTTAATAACATATTTAATAATAAGAGAAAATAAGACTTGAAAGACATTCAAACATTACAGGTGTCGCCAACAAGTACAATGCTGTTCATTCAGATTGGTGGTATGTTTTTATTCAACGTGTTACCACTGCTGGCTTACAAACTTTTAGTATTGAGTAGTGTTGCCATAGTACCAATTATTTAAAAAAAATTATACAATTATAGAGATTAGTATAGTATTATTAAATAATAAAGTGTAAAATTAATTTTTAAACTATGTTGCAAGAAAATATTACTATTTAAATGCCTTTATTATTATTATAAAAGCATTCCATTTACTTTATCTGAATTTTATATTATTTGTTTTTATTTGACAATATAGTTTATTCCTCATAAATATTCTTATATTTTTATGCAATTGTATATTAAATTGGGATTGAGAATTTAATAGAAATATGTCATGTATATGTACACAGGAAAGTAATTTATATTTTGTTTAATATTTTTAGCTCTCGCCCTACAGCTACTGGAAATGCCATGAAACTAGGGAATAAAAACAAGGATATAGATTTATTTGTTGATATGTTGAAGTCTGAAGGTGAAAGTGAGTCAAATTAATTCCTATAAAATGTCTTTAGTCTAATATGATAATTATTTGTATGGATGCATTTTTAGAAGACTTATATTAATTCATCTAACATCGCACGTGTCAGACAAAATTCACTTTGAATAATTGGAATATTTTTTGCTTCAGTGGAATTCCTTCTTTGATGAAAAAATGGAATCATTTTTAGGTTCAATGAAAAGTTGATTTTCATTGTTTATAAAATTGCATTTTTGGTAGTCTTTTTACTATAAGCATTGATTTCTTGTTTCAATTTATAGTACACAATATACAAAACAATAAATCACGTTTGTCTAAACTATTTGTCTTGAGTATGTGAAGTCACTATTACTGTGAGAAAGACTAATATATGCCTCTTATTATAATAGAAACATTAAAAATTTAAAAAATCAAGTTGCTTCTACAATAGTTTTTATCTGCCTCATCATTAAAATAAATCAAATTTAAGAACAAATTAGAGAATTAAAATGTCAGAAAAGTAAAAAGTTTGAAAAATTATAACATCTGTAACTGGACAAAATTGTGATACTGTAAAAAAAAATTTTCTTTTAAGAAAAATTTATTTTCATATCTAAAAAAATTATGGGAATCATCTTTTTTATTTTTATTCCTGGAAATTTTCTTTGTGGCTAAACACTTGGACTGGCGCAGCTTGTCCTTTTTGGATCTTGTGCCACAGAACCCAATCAACCAACTAAACACTTAGACAAGTTTTAACTGACTCAATTTGCTTAGCTTATTTGGCTGAAATTTTAAGAACAGTTATATATTGATAATTATATATTAATTACATTATCTGAAAAACTAGGAATTAAAAAAATGAAAGTAGATTCCTGGTTTTATCAGAAAATGGCAAAACATAACATTCAGTCTAATTGAATTCTACTCAGACTTAAGATGAGCACTATTTAACCATTTAACCTTATGGGATGAAAAGGAAAATGACTGTTCAAGACCATTTCAAGAGAAAGCATATTGTTTTTCTTTTAGGAAAGGTACAAAAACAAATTACTAATAAAATATTCACTAAAAAACATTTTCTTTTTATATTCAAAATTCAACTGAGTATTTTGAAGAAGTGTTTTCTGTAGAGATTTATCTTGCCATGAATGAAAAATACCCAGTTATAAAATCGCTGTGAAGGCTACATGGAATTTTGATATTCCTAATTGAAGCCTTCATTTTCGATATAAGGTCACTAATAATATGATTATTCAGAAATATAAAATGTTTTACTATATTTTTCTCCAATTCTACTATGAAGAAAACTAAGGTAAAACCTTGTCAAATCCATTTTCATTCAAAACATAATTAAGGCTGAAAATTTATTAAATTTTGTTAAAGCTTATACTTGCATTTCTGTTGAATATATTGTCAAGAATAGGAATTCTAACAAATATTTTACTTACTGCCATGTATAAACTATACATAAAAAAGTGTATATACCTGGCAGTCTGTGAAATCACTTAAACCCTGAAAAATAAGTGAAAAGGATAAATTTTGAAGGCAAGAAAAAAATTTACTAATAAAATATTCACTAAAAAACATTTTCT